>VZTU01027549.1:217328-282381 GCA_013400835.1 Zapornia atra | reverse complement strand
GTGTGCTGTCCCCGTCACCCGGCGCCGTGTGCAGCGGCCCGGGGCCGCCAGTGTAAATACCCAGCGCGGGTAGACCCGTCCCCGCCGGCCCGAGGGGCAGGGAGGCGCTGGCAGGGCCCGGCCTGGGCCTGGAGCGCAGCCTGCGGGCCTGAGGCGAGGCCCCGGCACCTCTCGCCTGGGCAGTGTGCGGCCTCGGCGGGTTTTACATCCCACGGCCCAACCTGCAGCGGGGCGGGAGGAGAGCGGCTGCCTCAGAGGAGCTGAGGAGCGGAGTTCCCGCGCGAGGGGCCGTGCTTCGTGTGGAGTCCTCGGCGGCTGTGCGGGACCTAGCGGGCGGGNNGGACCTAGCGGTCGAGGCGGCTTCAGGCGCGGGTAGGCGGGTCGGGCTGCAGACGGGTTGCAGCGTTCCACCAGCTTCATCTTTCTCTTCTAGAAACCGAGGCAAACGGGTTCAAGGTAGCTTTCGGCTGCCCTGCCATAATTCTTCCTAGTCCCCGATACCAGAGTGTTCCAGAGCAAATGGTGCTGTGGTGAAGTTGGAGAGAGCACGAGCGCCAAGTGCTGTTCATCACACCCTTTGGGCCAAACCCTGTGGGTATGAGGAGAGCCATTGAGCCTGGTGGGGTGGCTTTTTATCCTGCTCCGGATGCGAGTTCCATAGAAATGTATGGTTCTGCTTCAACATTCAAATGGCCAATATCCTCATGTAAGTGCTTCAGGATTTCTGATGGGTTTTCTAGGTTAAGTGTCTTTTCAAACTCAGCTTTCAACACATAAGTCTGTGGCAATCATATTTAATACCACTTTTTACACTCTTCAAAACTGATTTTATATAGAATGTAAAGATGAAAGGCAGTTTACTGGGGAGCTCCATGCCAAAGTAATCAGTATACAACGTGCTGTGCTGAGGCAGCCTATGAGGGAAGGTTGGCAAAAGGCAGTAGGATCAGGAGATTTGCAGTGCTGAAGTGAAACAGTAACTTTCATTCAGAAGAGTGATTTGCAGCATTAGGGTAGAAGCAGAAAACACATGTGCCTCAATAATTGCACGTGTAGTGAGAGGCCCAGCTTGTTCGACTTGAACTTGGGCTTTGTGTGCTGCTTTGCAAGCCTGTGGGTACAGTGTCACCCTAGTTCTGAAGTGTCAGGCACAGCACTACTTTTGTAACAAACTTATCTCCTGATGTTTAAAGTTTGGAAGCAGAAACAAATCTGAGGAATCTTTCAGGTCTAGAATCAAGACGTTTCAAAGTAATGAACGAGTTCAGTTAAATCTCCAGAGTGGCCTTAAAATATTAGTGTAGGCCTTGAGAAGGGGTGAGAAGATAACAGCTGGATAATCAAGGACTGGTCCAAGGACTTAACATGAGAATGTTTTTATGTGAAATTCATTGTGGTGAATAGAGACACGGTACAAATGTAAGTCCTGAGGAAGTCTGCTGGAGGAGATGGTAGACTGCGAAAGGGCAGCTGTGAAGAGGTGGTGGCTGTGCAGTGAAGCTAGAACTGTAGTAAGGAGACAAGAAGCTGCGAGAGATGATACCTTAAATAACAAAGCTTTTGCAGAGGCAGAAGGTATTTTCAGCTGTGGTCTGCTTGAATTTTCCTGTTGTGTTCTCCCGTGGGCTAGTGATTTGCCAAGGGAAAAACACTGAGGAAAGGGGATTGATGGATTAATTTAGAATACAGGGGATTGGAAGAGCTTTGGCGCTGCAGTACAAGGATATAAATTTAACAAGGAAAAGAACATCTGAGGTTTGGAAAAAAAAAAGTCAACATCTGTCTTTAGGCTTCATGGAATAAAAAGGAAGAAAATCGAATTTATAGTGTGATGGAAATACTGTCTTTCCTGCAGGTCTTTTCATTGAAATATTTAGGATGTTGTCATGTACTCTTGAATGTTACCAGTGTCCCCTAGACAAGTGGGGGAATCACAGAGGCTGTAGGGATGCAGCCACCAAGTTAGGTGAGGTCACACACACAGCAAGCAGCAGAGTCTGGGTTAGAATCCCAAAAGTTGTGCTCACTGCAGTAGGCTGTCCTTAGGGTCACAAGCAGAAACAAATCTAAAGGGTGCTGGTGTCTTTGAAAATGCAAAGTGTATGTTGTTAGCATGTGACTTGGATTCTTAGAAGTTGATGATGATCTAAGTGATTCGGGCAAATCCAAACTTTTAGGAAAGTGAGGGTGGAAAGGGAACTCATAGTTAACTTCTGAATACACATAGTGGCTTCTCCTGTCTCTATCTCCTGACTGGCCAATTTAGGTTAGGACTGTGGGTTTTGTGCTGTAACAGATGTATACAATAGAATAAAACCAATCATAGGAGAACACCATACAGATCTGAGGTGTTAATGCAGAGAACAGTCGTGGTGACTGAAGTCTTCTAAGACTCTCTCACTGGTGTTTACTGACACAATAAATATAGAGTTAGTTTGTAAAAAAATAAAGAATCTATTCCTGGACTGATTTTCCTGCTTGCAGATTACACTGTAGTCTATAAATGTGAAAAAGAGTTTTTTTTACTAGTATTAAATAAAAACAGAGGCAAGGCAGGAGCTAGTGTATGAGACGAGCATGTGAAAGCAGTGTTCAAAAAGCCCACAGAAAAACAGAGGGACCCTTTAAAACAAATTGTTGATAACTCCTGATTTTAAGTTTGGAGTGAACCAGGCGATGAACTGCCATGAGGCAGCCCCCCAGGATGGTGCTCAGATGATTTAGCATCAGGTACAGGGACTCCATTAAGGCCTAAATGGCTATTAGCTATAGGAAAAGGGAAAATCCCCAGTGAACAGGATGAAATGTGACCTATCAAATTTCAAGTGTTTGGTATTGTTTACAGACAAATGGGAATGTTCACTTAGTGCCCGAGGGAAGAGGTATTTTTCTCTTGTTATAATTCTGAAAAGAAATCTCTGCCTCAGACATACCATTGTCCAGTGACCCAGTTCTTTACAGGTTTCAAATTCTGCCTTTAGACATGTACTGAAGTTAATGGGATTTGTGCAAAAGTATCCGAGGACAGACCTTGAATTGGAAAAAGTCATTCTGTGTGAGGCCTGTAGTTTAAAAATCTTCACAGAAAAAGCTGTCTATACATGTGAAATTAGTCTCATAAGCTTTACAGGAACTTATAAATAACAAAAAAGTGGAGAATTTGGAAAGGAACTTGTCTGACTTGACATCTTTTTAATCCTCAGAGACAAATAATTGCATGTGTTTAATTTCAGTGGGACTAGTTGCACATTTAACGTGGCTCTTTGCACCCTTTGAAGTTTGGCAGTGTCTGGATACTTCACACGTAGGAGCCTTGGATTTAAGAAGGTGATAAGCTCAGAAAACAACTTGCAAATCTGAAGTGTTTTGAAGGAAATACTGACGTTCAAAAAAAGCAGCTCATCTTCACCGACAAGAGTGAAGTTGGAAACAACCTGTACAACATAAAACAGTGTCCAGAGCCACTCTTCTGTCATGGCCATATTTGCTTGTGTGGGGAGAAGTCATGAGAAAAGAAGGGAGAGGTAGAATGCCAAGGGATACAGAAAACAAAGTGAAAAGCCATGATGTCATCTGGCTTCCACAAAAACAAACCCAACAACATAGAGAGCAGAAGGTGAAAGTTAAAAGGTAATAATATAAGCAGCATAAAAATAGATGTTGAGCAGATTAAAGCTGTATTCAGAAAGGGTAAACTTTTTATTTTTAAAATCCCCTATCTTTCTGGGGTGACTGTGCAAATATTAAAACCCCGAGTCAATAAAAGTATTTCTGCATATCTGCATTAAAATCAAAGGCTAAGTATCAGAGTAGTCGAGTGCAGGGAGTGGCCTGGGGATGCGGGAAGGGAAATCAGTGGTGAAAATGTGGCAGATTTTAATTGAATCTGTTTCTCTGCAGGATGTGGGCAGAAGATTCACAGTGGGGGAAAACAAAGATGAGATGGTGTCAGTACTAGAATTGTCTTTGCTTGTGTAGATAAGCATTGCTTGTGGCAAATGTAACTGTGCGTGGGCATTGATCTTCTAAAAGCATCTCCAGGCGTTAACCAAGCAACTCTCCGTTCACCCTGTCCATGGGGGGATGATGTGACTTAGGTCTGGGCTCTCACCACACAGCTGGGAGTGGGGTATGATGGGTTTTACTTTGACATGGGCTCTGACCGGTCTGTTTCCTTGGGAGGATCCTGCAAAAGTCAGTTAACTGAGTTCATAGTTGGTAGTTCTGAGCGTCCCAAGTTGTTCCCAGAACTGTCAGAATTCACCTTGTTTTGTGTATACTTGATTCCAGCTCTTTTCTTTCATTCCCACCTGCCTTAGTTTTTGTTTGGTCCACAGGTCCTGGATGGTTAATGTGTGGCATGATGTAGCAAAGAGTTCTGTTCTGAAAAATGCTTGCAAGATCGGTGTTCAGTTTTTTACAATGTATCTCAGACATAAAAGGGAGAGTGTCAGGCAGACAAACTATCTGGTGTAGAGGGTACTTAAAAGATGTAGAATCGGTGCTGCAAAACAAAAGGTGACATGCATACATCTGGCAGGTTTTTGTGTACCTGACTCATTACTAAAAGCTCTACAGAGTACTTGCTAATATCTGGTACAATCCTGAATGATAATTGTTTGATTTTTGACTGGAGCAGAGGGGGTGAAATGGTGCTGGAGGAAAATGAGATGCTAAAAGGGGAGGAATCACACCATGAGATGTACCACACTGCTCTTCAGGTCCCAGAGCAGGCTCTGTGGGGTAACATTTCAGAGATCTTTTTAGTGATAGGGATGAGGATGAGCTTGAAAAGCAAGCAGAACTGGAACCAAGTAAGTGGGAAATACTTTCAGCTTATGACTAATGCAATTATTAGAGAGGCTACTGCATGCGCTGTGGTGGATTTAGCTTCAAGTAAGAACAGAAGTTATGCCATGTGTGATTGATTCCAGGTTGGGTTACAATTTAGAAGTGCAATTAGTGAGTCATTTGCTACTTTATATCAATTATTAAAAACAACAAAGGTCTAGGTTAAAAAAAAAGAGCGCATATCTCAATACGTGCTGCTGTACTTGTTAACCTTCTGATTCCACCTTTTGTTTGATGTGTCTTTGCTTTGCTGAGTGATGGTACAGGGTGTTCCAGGGTGTTCCTTATCCTAGCAAGTGAATTGATATATGCTGTGCCGGTGCTCAGCGTGACCCTGTCTCTGCATCCCTCCCTTACTTTGTTTGCCTGGAACCAGCCCTGGTGAAGTTGCCAGCAGCTTCCTGACTTTTGGTGGGCAGGATCCTCCCTGGAGCAGCCTGGACTGTGTGAGCACACATCCAGAGTAGGGCTGAACTCTGCAGAGGTATCACAGTTTTCAGTCTTTACATTGTAATATATGTTTGAGATTTGATCCTGTGGTTGCTTAATCCTCCCAGCAGTTGTGGTTGGTGTGGTTAGCACTTGGTTATTGCTGGGATTGTAGGCACGATGAGCCAAGCTGGTAATCAGCTGTCTCATCCATTGTGTGGGTAGGATATGATGCACATATAGCAATATAAATGTTTTCATGTATATCAGTGACAAGTAGATAAGTATTTGGGGAATTTTAATGCCATTTCTAGAAAAAAGATGATACAGTTACTGTTTTAGGGAAGACTGACTGGACCAGATACAGGAAGACAGCAGTTGAGTGCTGGTCCTTAGATAGGTATCTTAGGGTGGGTTTTTTTCCTTTTCCTTTGGAGTTTAGGATTGCAAACCTGCCCTGATGCCAGAGTAGAAACAGCTTGGGTGGCCTTTTTATCACGAATAGGCAGAGTAACTAGGCAGGACTGTGGCTCCACTGAAAAGAGCCTCTGTCATACAGGAGGTTTGCCAGGTCAAGATTCAAACAAAATATCTCTCATCACATGAGTCTTTGTACTGCACCCATATTTTCTAAATGCTTTTGGCTTATCTTTAATGTTTATGCTGCTATCAAAAATAAACCCAACTTCCATCTCTGCGGGTGTTGTATTTAACATCAACAGTGAATAGGCTTTTTTATCCCTAAATGCTAATTTCCTTTCTGTTTTCAATCTGTTTCTGGTACAAAAAAGTTTTTGTTTTCAATGGTGTGGGTTTTTTTCTCTCTGGATTTTTTTTTTTTTAAACTGCATGTTTTCTCCTTCCCATATCTGTTTTTGTCTGTGGTGATCTGTGTTTTGTTGATGGAAGCACTAGCTGAGTGTCTATCAACATCCCCGAAGCCTCCAACTTGAGTCAGAGTTTGTCTAAGTGAAGCTGGCAGTATAGTCATAATAATAATAATAATATTTTTTTAAAAAGCTTTACCAAGATTCGTTTTCATCAACAGAAAGTGGAGAACTCTTGGGAATAATAGTAATTGCTAGATAGAAATAAATCACTTTGAACTGTGGTCAGAAATCTGGTCTAAAAATCTTTCTATAATGAGAATATTGGTCATAATGAAGTAGTTTTATAACCTCATTAAAAATGTTGTGAGACTACAGCCAGAATTCAGTGGCATTTGGAAAACGTTCACAGTCTGTACCCTTGGGATAAGATGCTGACCTTGCTGAGGCTGGTGTGTTCCTGAATGCAGTGGTACCCAAGACAGTATCACAACATCATGGGAGCAATCTTTAGTTCTGATGTCTGTTCATCTTGTTGAAGTTCTAGAACAGACAAACATGGTCCAGGACACTGAAACCTAGATCTGACAAATGGGTGTTGGCACATACCTCTAACCACAGACTTGCTCTTTGAAATCTGTTTTGTCTCTTTGTGCCCATGTGCATAATCCTAGAAATAACCTTTAATATTTGAGACTCTCTACTCCACGTACCCATTATGCTGCTGCTTAACTATCTGGTGTTGTCACAGAAAGTGATACATGGGAAACAGATCTGCAGCAGATGGAGGTTGTGTTCCACATTAGGTGTGTACCTCAACATTTCATGAACCTTGATATGCCAAGAGGTTGCCTAAATGTAGGAGACTTATTAGCTGGAGATTTCGGTAAATGTGACTATCAAACGAGCTGCTGGGACTCTGTGAAAGATTTGGATGTCTGTGTCTTAGGAGGTGTGTAGACTGAAATGGTGCCTCTCAAATTTAAAGATTTCCCCTTCAAAGGAAAATTGAGCCCCATCTGTAAAGATGGTTCCCTAATAAACCTATTATTGTATCTTGTTTCTTTTATTATTTTTTTTCTTTTTTATTAACCTACCAAATAATGTTAATGCAATTATGTATTGTTACCCCATTTTTGCTTTCCTGTTACAGGTGCTTTTCAGTGGTTTTACCTCTGATGCTTTGGTGTGCAGCCTTTCTATCATTTCACTCAACAAATGAATGTAAAAATTCTATTACATGCAGGTGTTCATGGAGCTATGACTTTTTATTTATCCCACTTGCCATTTGATGACCTAAATGATTTCAGCTCTTCTAATTACTTATTTAAGGACTATTGATCTCTCAGGTTTCTTCTGGGAGGCCTTACAGAATAGTGTATCACACAAATAGCATTATAGCTGACTGCAAACTAAGGCAAGCAGACAGACTGTTGTAACATTGTAGTAACCAGGTGAGAGGCTTATTTTAGACTTAAGTTCTATGTGAAATATTTATGTACTGATTTAAATACTAAAGAGCTGCATACGTGCAGTGCTGAGAGCACAGCTGTATGTCAGCCAGCAGTGGAATCCTCGTGGAAAGCCCTGCAGTTGTGTTCTGAAAGCATCCAGCAGTCGGGGCCCTCTGCTCGGAGCCACAGAGCTCTGAGTCACTGTCCATGACTTTCCATTCCTGGAGTGCTAGCGTCCTCACAGGAGAGAGGTAACAAGGAGTCACTGAGATGTAGTACATGCAGAGATGTTGTGCCACTGAGAATGAACATGTGATCATCATCAGTTGCTACGTTTCCTGATAATTTTAAATACTATCCTGAAAAAGTTCACCCACTCCCCTCCATGTATATGTTCTGTGGGGCTGATGTTTGAAATTTTCCCATTCCATGTTCAAAGCCTTGTGTGTTTTATGTCATCAGTCAGCTTTGCAGGTGGTGCTGTGTGACCCCCATCAAGTCTCTAATAAGATGCTATGAAAGAATTTTACTGTTGGGATGCTCCTGCTGACTTGCAAATGGGTCCTCTTTCATTGACAAAGGATGTTGATTTGTTTCTGAAGCCATGAGGGTCACTGGGAGTTGGGACTGAAATACATGAGCTAGTGCTTCTGAGGTCTCTTGGGAGGAGACTTTCCTCTGAAGTTCTGTTTACATCACTTGATCTAATAGCTTGGGTCAGTTAGAACTTGCAAGTTTGACAGGTTTATTGTTCAAGTCACTGCTCTGTGGCCCAGGTAACCTGCGCTGCAAGGGGTGTGACAGAGACCAGTAACTAATGATTTAGCTGAGACCAGTGGGAGATGAGATCTCATTGCATGGGATAAATTATCTCAGTAGTCTTCCAGAATGTCAGCTACCTTTTTCCCTACCTTCTGACACTTGAAAAAGTCTCCTTTGTTTTGATTTGTCTTTTACTTTAGCATAGAGGCACAAGCCAGATGAATTGGGCAGTAGTATCTTTTGGTAGGTGCAGTGATGGCACCTAACTCATAATTCCACATTCTCTGTGCTCGTCTTCTGTGCACAGAAGTATTTCAGGTACAAACTATTGTTTCTTTAAGGAATTCCACCCTCTGTACTGCATTTCCTTTTCAAAGGCAAGCAGCATCCTTTTCTAAGGTATGTTGGAGATGGTAGATGTTTTGGTCATGCTAAAATGTTACTGATATTTCTCTTCCTTTTATTAGAAAAGCTATTTCTTTATCTTGCATATTCCAAATTACCTTTACAGACAAACTTTCCCAATTTGTATGAGTGATGAAATGGGGTACATGAAGAGTATGCAGTATTTTAAAAAGATAATTTCCTATGGGGTATTTCTGCAGGAAGAGTACTAACATTCATAATTTATAGGTTTGAAGCCAGCATGGTGTGTTTGCTGTAGGTAACATTTAGTGTAAAAAGGCTTCACTGTGTTCAAAATGAAAATGTTTTTAAATTATTGGAAATTTTTACATGTGGGAATCAAAGGGAAAAGGGGGTTTTCCTGTTTCCTTTCAGTTCTGCTGCATTGTGCATCTTGCAGTGAGTAACCAGCCTGCGTATCAGCACTCCCTCTGGATAACAATCTTCCAGGCTTATGCTGCTTGTACCCCGAAGCACAGCTGCTCTTCCCAAGGGACAGGCAGAATGCAGTCATCGCTCCCACTCTATTCTGTACTCACTAATTGATCTCTGGCTTGGTGACTTCCAGCAAGGTCACAGAATTGGCAGCTACAAAAGCAGTGTTCTGTAGAAAATTTAAAGGGGAAGAGTGGAAGTACCTAGCATGGGATGGTTCGGGGTTTTTTTAATTCAGAAGTATTTTTATTTCTTGGATCTTCTATTTTGCTTCTGCAGAAATCTGAAACTTGGAAAGAACTAATAACAGAAGTTTGCCCGTTGTGACCTGTTCCTTCAATCTGTGAGTAGTGCCATATCCTGAATATTGTTCTGTTCTCTCTTTTGAATTCTGCTCCTGTCTCTATTATAACAGGACATCAGCATTCTAATTATAGTTCAGAGCCTGTAAAGGCAAAATGATTTCTAAGCAAGTATACTGTGATCGTCTCAAACTTCTTTCTTTGCTGAAGACTTGTCATGCTGGCCTTGAAANGGTTTGCAAAAAGGGCTCGAAATCACACATGGTGCTTCTCAGAACTGAGACCAATTAATTCAGGCACTTTATTATTGGAAAAGTGATGGAAATTTGGGGTTAAAAAATGCCAACAACAAACAAACCTGAACTGTCAGTCTCCAAATGCCGTGGTCTGTGTTGCTCATTACACCCTGTGCAAGTGGTGCTCACTGTCTCTGTCATTGTTCCAGTAATGCCCTTTTTATCATGCTCTGAATGCTGGCGGCTGTTCGCAGCAGGTAGCGTCACAATGAGTGTGGCCTCTCTTCCAGGGCCACATGCTGGCTGTTCCTCTAGTCCAGTTGAGTCACTCTAAGGATATTTACATGCTTTTTCTTTTTTAAAGCTATGTAACATGTGTCTAGTCAAGCAAAAACCATGTGAAAGCTACAAATAAAAAGATGCGTTAGCAAAGCTTAAGTGCTTAAATACCTTGAAAGTAGAAGAGGAAAGCAGAAGAGTCTACAGGGTTTGAGTAAAATGTGGTCCAAACTGCATGAATGTGGCCTGGTTTCAGACAAGATCCTTAGATGGATGTTGTGTTACTTAAGAGTGTGGATACCCTGATGCTAAGGGCTATACAAATTGTTCATAAACATAAAACTTTTGCTCCCTATGAAATGCTGCATGGAAGTTTTTGTTCTTACCTGAACTTTTCCAAAAGAAGGATTTTCAGGAATTTGGCAGATCCCAGGTTTATCATATTGAATTTGCACATCTGTATTTTTCCAGGCTTTGTACCCAACAATGAAGCAAAGGAGAAAGGTGCCCTTTCCAAGTAAGTCGTGCAGTGCTTGAGGCACTAAATAGGCAATATCCAATTCCAGAACTAGACACATCTCAGGACACATATGGAATGGGAAACTCAAAAATAAATAGGGCTGGGGGTGGTAAGGGGCTGCCAGTTAAGGTAACTCCTTCCCTGTGCTGAAATAAGAGACAAATAGAGATTTCACAATTCTAACAGCTGTGACTTAGGTTTGGAAAATATTCATGTAATGGATAAACTGAATTAATGTCAGTTTGGTGGATAGTATATTCATTCTCTGCAATAACTTCCTCTGCTAAGAATTCATAAGTTACGTTAAATAGCTGGTTTCACTCCCAACACATACACATTTACTGCCTGCTCTGATTTAACCCGTATTTCTGTCTTCGTGGAAAGTTAATAAATCTTCAGTAGCAGTAATAATTATTGCAGTTCCTGAAAGTTACCACTACCAAAACATCTTGGGTATATTTATGCTTACTCTCTGTGTTCATTTAGAGTCCAAAGATGTCCACAATATTTGGGTGAATATATACTTTGTAAATGGAGTGCTCCTATTTGATGAAGGGCAGCTGGTATACACGGAGCCAACTTGGCTAACCTGGTAAGTTGAATAGATGAGTGTCAGTTAATTAAAGTTTTATGAAATGGCTTATACTAAGATGATCTTTAATTATGTCATTGTTTCTAGATTAGAGTTTTCTTATATAGACAAAAAAAAATACTCATTATTAGGTGAAATTATAATTATTTGGAGAGTTTGTGGTATTTATTTCTGAGGTTAAATACCCATGGTTCATAACCTCTGTCCTGAACTTCAACTTGTACAGTCTGTCAAAAAAAAGCTGTTGATAAAAGTTCCTTGTCCTCAAAGAGCCTTTTTCCTAATCCTGCTTTACCACTGTTGTATAATTGGAAACATTCTGGCTTGAGTGTGTCAGCAGTGATGTTCTGCAACTGTGCCTTTATGGAGTTGGAGGCTTGGGTAGAGAGGAGTAAAGGCTGAGTAACAAATTTGTGGGAGCAGAAAGAGTCTGTATGCCCAAGGTTAGGCATCAACTTAGCTCACAGTTTTCAACTCAATCCTTCTGTAAATGTCCTGCAAATGTGAAATTGTCAGTTCCCTTTATTTATAGACCAAATAAACAGCTGTTGCTCTGTGCGTTTGAGGTTCACAGTGTCATGAAGGTTTTCAAAAGACTGTGAAACAAAAAGTGGAGAGCATAGATACAGAACGGGGAGTATTATATAAATCCGCATAGGTCTCCTTGGCTTGACTTAAAAGATGTTTCTGGTGGCTGGACCTTGCAGCTTGCTCCTTGTTGGGCAAAGCTGCTGAAGTCACGGTACTGCCCCTCTCACGAGGTGGGAGCTTATGGCCATAGAATCAGAGCTGTTGCAGCAGCTTTCACAAATGTGAAAGTATGCAGCTTCCTCAGAAGTGGAATGATGAGCAAAGTCTCATGAAGATGTTCAGAAGCATCTGTAGAATATTGGTTACTCATGTTGTAATCCAAATTGCAGTAACATATATTGTGTTTATAGTTGCTCTCAATAAGCTAGTAATTGAATTATCAGCTGAAGACTTAAAGACTAGACACGATGCCTTTGGAACAGGGGTGCAGGAGCAAGCCTAATTTGATTATTGCAGCAAGTACGTTTTCTGTTCATTGAAGCAAACAGTTTGATGGTTCAGAACTTCTTACCCCCTTTCTGTGACAGAGATAGCTGCTGGTGTTTGAGGCTTCTCTCTTGTGTGAGACCTGATACCACAGAGAGGAAACAGCAAATGAATGTGTTAAATCGTCAGAAACCCCCAAGCTAATGAATTGATTTGATACTGTTTATTCTACTAGAATTCAAATTGAATAACTGTTTAAGTTTGAATCTTTAATTTGTCTATAAATATGTATAGTAATTAGCAAGGAGGCAAGAAATAATCTTGAGAGTCACCTTGAGCCGAGGATAAGCATGCACGATGCATTCGTGGGTGCCAGAGCTGTAATTATGGCATCTAACCTCTGCCACCAAGCTGCAGTTGGATTTCACTGCCTGTCCTTGGCCCCATCCAGAGGAGGTCTGGCTGCAAAGCCGTGCTGCTAATCAGCAGGCCAACATCGTCACTGTTCCAAGGGAAGGTCATTGTGCCTAAGGGAAAGACAAAAGCAGAAATATCCTGTATGCAAAAGGAGACTTGGAGTTTCAGAAGTTCTCCCAGCACAAAACAAACGTCAGCTTGCATGTGTGACTCTGTATCGGAAGTTGACAGCTCCTGTTTTCTGCTTGAAAGTTGGCTTCTGGGAGCAGTGTTCAGCATTTTGCTGGGTGCCAAGGTACAGACACAATCTAAAGAGGTGGTGGGGTGGAGGTGAAAGAATGTTTCATGTTGATGTCTATGGGTGAGGGCAGACCAGCCTGTAAAGCTGTTTCAGAGGTTTAATCATTTATCTACTACCACTTCTCTGATAAGTCTGTACTTACTCATATATAATACACAACTGTGTGTTCAAAATGAAGAACATAAAATAGAAAACAAAAGCAAATGGTATTAAGGGTATATCCAGCAGTTGTTACACTAATGGATCAGTTGTATAATACATTTATTGAAGATCACTATAGGTAGCAGTGGCAGAATATAATAGTTAATATAGGTGTTGTCACCACTATGTGTGTAGTTATAGCATGACAGCACTAAAAAAAAAGACTTTTGTTTCCAAGTGGCCTTACAGCTAGATTATTTGACACTATAAGAGTTGCTTCATTTCTGAAGGAGGTGTAAATATTGAATTAGAGTAGCAAAACCAGTCATACTTCTCAACAGAACAGTAAAACTGCAGATTAGATTAAGACCCAGAATAATTTGAACAGTTCTGGGGCTTGCCATACATTACAAACCCACTGACTAACATGAAAGGCATGATGTATATTGTGTGTTTAAACACTCCACGTTAAATCAGTCAGGTATTATAGGTTGGATCACATGATAGTATTTCCAGTACTTCCAGTGCTGTAATGAGCTCTGCGTGGAAGGCGTTTCTTAGGTGTCCTGGGACTTTTGTATCAAACATTGGATGTCTAGCATTTTAGATACTGGATCACCATGAAGCAGAGTGTTTGGACAGAAGCTGTTTAGTGGTTGGCTGTGTTATTGCAATGCACTTGGGGCCCTGAGGGAGACCTATGAACAGAAAGAAGTCTCCGATTTCTTTGAGTAATTCCCTATTGCCAAATACTTTGGTTTATTACAGCTGCTGGGTCATGGGATGGAGTATTGGGAAGTGTCTGTTCAGAGAATGTTGTGTTAAAAAAGGTCTGTTTAGAGATTCAGGGAAGTATTCAGGAAAATGCTGCTTCTCTCTGCTCTGAGCATTAGAACTGTGAAGAAAACCTGAATTATGTTGAGCATGATGTAGAAATTAGTATCTGAAACTTCTTCAATAACAGAATTGAGAACTGAGGTCCTCTTACAGCTCATGGCAGAAAGAGCCTCTTCTCTAGTTGAACAAGTTACTATTTACAGCAAGCTTAATAAAGGGCTCCTGGCAAATAGACTAAATTGTGACACCTCCTAACCTTCTTTTTATGGAGAAAGTGGTGTGTCCCTCTATCACACCAGGCTGATGGCTGATTACCAGAAGAAGCCATCACTTTGGTGTACAGGCTGCTGTTGTAGTGACATGGCTGTTGGCCTGCCCGGTTCAGTGACTTGCCTTGTGTTATGGTGCAGATAACCAGCTCATCCTCAGGGACCTCCTGTTTCTGAGGTTAAGTGCCTGTGCTTATCCCACTGCTTATCCAGACCTGTAGTGGCTGAGGCATTTTTCTGTCAGGTCATTGCAAACAGGATTTCACAGCATGATGATCTATAGCAGAGGGACTCTTGCTTTCTTCTTCTTTTCTTCTTTAATTTTTCACACTTTGCTTGTGACACCTCCATCTGTTTGCTGCTCTGTGCTGGGATCGTTGCTGTGAAACAAAGAAATGCAACCACATCTTTTCTTCTCTCAGACAGAACAGGTGACAGAAAAGTTCCCTCAAAGCTTGCATCATCTAGTGTCTTTAACTCACTGGACAGATGCTGTTCAGGACTTGGTCCTTCTCTCCATAGTTTTTCTGACCTTTGGCAATCTCACAGTCGTCACAATCTGCTGAAATGTGGAGGGACTGAGCTTCCTAGCAGCATACTCTCTGTGGGCCTGAACCAAAGCCTACTGTAATTGCTATCTATCTTTAATTACTTCTCTGGGCTTTGAGTCAGATGGAAAGCGTAGAAGACTCATAGTAACTAGCAATTGGGCTTCTTCTGGCACTTTGACTGCTACCTGTTGTCCCATGAATAGCTCAAAATTTGTTTCTTTTAATCTTCCTATGTTAATATCTCTGTGTTATATTCCACAAGCTAAAGCTGCAAAACCCTCT
This sequence comes from Zapornia atra, assembly GCA_013400835.1. Taxonomy (NCBI): domain Eukaryota; kingdom Metazoa; phylum Chordata; class Aves; order Gruiformes; family Rallidae; genus Zapornia; species Zapornia atra. Next base: position 267,474 of record VZTU01027549.1, on the reverse strand, counting down.
TTGATGTGATTTCTGTGTGCCCCCACCCTTTCCTTTGCTCTCCACAGAAATCCTGTCTCGACTGGGCTCTGCACAGAACACGAGCACAGGAAATCCTGGCTGGGCCTGGGACTGGGGGGCTCCTGGCGAGGTGCTGAAATCACAGGTTTGTACACTCTGAGCAGATCTGGCTGGGCCTCCTCACACACACATAAATAAATATCCTAACTACATGGAGTCCCAAACCTGCTTTTGACTGGTTTCTTTTTCCTTCCTCCCCACTGCTTTCTTTCCTTTTCCTTCTCACTATGGGGAGACCAAATTGTAGTCTTTATCCTGATGCTGCATTAGAGAGCTAGGGATGAAGAGTGCTGTGCTTCCAGGCAGTAAAAGCCTGGGACTGGGAAAATGTGTGATCTGACAAGAAAACAGTCATCCTGCAGAGAAACAAGCTGGGAAGCACTGAGAAAATGCCCAGGCTGAGTCTCTTCTGTCAGCGGGTTATTTTTCTCTTAAATGTTTATTTTACTTTTACTTTTTGTGTTTGTGTTAAATAAGAGCCCGTGCAGATGAAAGGTATGGTGTTCAGAAACTGAGAGACTGAAGAATGTTCAGAAAAATCCTCTCTATATCCATGAATTTGTACTGCCTTTCCCCGTGTCTCATTCCTTCAGGAGCAAGGACTAATCTTAATGATTCTTCACTGATGGAGAATTTTGAGTACATACTCTCTTTTGGGAAGAGGATCCTTAAAGAGTGTGATGTGGATTGTGGAATGTATCTTCCTCTAGCTCCATGTCATTGTTCTTGAGCTGCCTTTTACCTAAGCAACTCACATTAATTTAAGCACTTGCAATTGCTGAGTTAATATTCTTGATCATGTTAACAACATCTGGTTTGGGAGTCCTGCGTTTGCAGTTACGCATGCAAAGCAGAGGGTGAACACTCTCCTGTGGAACTGTGCTGATGAGTAATTGGGTAGTGGCAGTAACCTCTTAACCCTGTGGAGGTGCGACCACAGCAGCATACCTAATCACCTACTCATCTAAGTGAGGCTGTGTGATGTGAATGAAAGTTTTGTGGTGAGGGACAGGCGTTTCTGTTATGTTCAGCACAGGGTAGTCTACAGCTTGGAATCACAGAATGGTCAGGGCTGGAAGGGACCTTTAAAGATCATCAGGTTCCACCCCCCTGCCATGGGCAGAGACACCTCTTACCAGCCCAGGCTGCTCAAGGGCCCATCCAAACCAGACCTGAACACCTCCAGGGAGGGGGCAGCCACCACCTCTGTGGGCAACATGTTCCAGTGCCTCACCACTTCGTGTTGAAGAATTTCTTCCTGATACCCAATCTAAATCTACTCCTTTCCAATTTAAAACCATTCCTATGACTCTATGCCTTTCTAAAATGTCCCTCCCCATCTTCCGTGTAGGTCTCTTCAGGGACTGGAAGGCCGCTATAAAGTCTCCCTGGAGCACTGAACAAGCCCAACTCTCTCAGTCTGTCTTCATAGGAGAGGTGCTCCAGCCCTCTAATCATCTTCCTGGCCTCCTCTGGACCCATTCCAACAGGTCCATGTCCTTCTTATGTTGGGGAATTGAAATACTGGACCCAACACTCCAGGTAGGGTCTTAAGAGAGCAGAGCGTGTGTGTGTGGGGGCAGAATCTCCTCCCTCGACCTGCTGGCCATGCTCCTTTTGATGCAGCCCAGGATGTGGTTGGCTGCCTGGGCTGTGAGCCAGCATCTTGTTCCTCAACACTTCAGTTTGCAAAAAATTATAAATTTTTCTTGTTATAGTTGCTTTTGTGCCTTACTAAATGTGATTCTCCATGCCAGTGATCACAGTGACTGTTCCCTGCTCTGCTCCACGTTATCTGGTTTAGTTTAGTTTTCAGGATATGAATATATTTTCTGCTCACATGCTGGTGGTACAATGGGCCACAAAGGGGAGGGGTCACTTAAGCAGAGTCCGTGTATCTTTCTGCATTAACTGTCACCCACTGCCTGTGCTTTAGCTGCAGATCACCCAGGCCAGGCCTCCTGGGCAGGAGGTGCTGTGTTTCCTGCCTGTGTTACCTCAAAGGGAGTATGTAGCTATTCCATTGCCTCAAAGCAGTGTAATTCAGGGCATTACATGAAAAGTGTAATGGTCAGAGCAGACACAATAACAGCTCCATCAAATATTGATAAAGTAGGATTATTAATTAGAGCAGGGGTGTAGGATTAAAATGTCTCTTGAGTTTCATTCCCCATTTGATCTGAGAGTGCGGTTTTGTGGTCAGAGAGTGGGAAGCTCAGGACAACTGGAATCTTTTCTCATCTCTTCAATGTGTTTGCTTAATGCCCTTAGTGCTTCAGTGGATGTATAATACTATTGACCAGAGTTCACAGAATTATGATATGCTCCTATGGTGGCATTGCTGAGAGTGAACTTTACAAGGATCTTATTGTAGTTTAGCCTGAATTGTAGCTCATAAAGAATAAAAACCACCTCTGAACAAGCTGACAGTTTGCAGTCCTGTTATCCTGGAGTCTCATCCTCCTTCAGAGAGCTACGTGTTTTTATAAGATGGAGAAAACACTGGACCAGTACCATGGAGCAGAGAGCCTGTGCTGTTGGACTGCTTGGCCCTCTAGTGCAGAGTGGGGGATAACGCTTTGCTTTTGACGGTGTGTGTAGTGCTGAACTAAAGAGATATCAAAGCCAAGAGAATGAATTTAATTTCCCAGTTACACAGCCCTTGTTTAAAAAGGAGCTTTCAGATGTCTCAGACTTGAAAAAGACACTGCAGGTTAGATATGAGATTTCCTTTTAGAACAAAGTCCTGATCTGCATTACTAATAAAAGCTGAGCTCATTAAAATATAAATAATTTCTCTTTGAATTTCTTTTGAACAGTATCTGCATTCTCTGCATCACTGGTGTTAGCTTTTCTTTCCCACAGTTCTGATCCACCAGGACAGCACAGCAAGGATTTGTTCACCGCTTCAGGTTCTTCCTGCTTCTAATATTATACCTAGAAAAAGTGTTTTAGACTTAGGATGTTATAATCATAGGAGTTCTGTAAATGTGTTCTTCCATCCCTATTCACAAAGTGTGCATTCTTGGCATCCCTCAGCCTGTGTCTGTGTGGTAGCATTTTAACATTCCCTGTGTGCCCCAAGGCTTTTTTAACTGATAAAACTCTCCAATCTAAAGCATCTTCTCTTTTTCTTTTTTCTCCCCCCTCCCCCTTTTGAGTGTTTCTCTGCTCTCTAGAGCCATTAGATGTTCTGACTATGCACTTCAGGAGATCAATATGCTTTTGGTATTCAGAAGCATTATCATTCTGAGACTGTAGGACTAGTATGTATTCATGCTATTAACATCTGCTCTAAATTCCCAACATCCCACCCCAGCTCACAGAGAATGACCGTTTTGTCCTTGGTCAGGCTCTGTGGATCGGCTGCCTGACACCTGGCTCCTTGTTGCACAGATTCCATTTTGCTCTTTACTTTGTTTTGACCTTATTTTACCCCTGGAAGCTCAGTTTCAGCTGAAGGTGGATGAATGGATTGGGAAACCCTGTGTCTGTTGCTGCCATGGCAGTTCCTGTGTGTTACTGCCCAGATAAGTTATTTGGTTCCTAAATTGTAGGAGCCTGTTCTGACCTCAGTGAGATTTTCTCGGCCCGTGGGGGTGTGCTAGTAATTGAAGTAGCATTTCTGTAAAGCAATAGAAAAAGACAAGAGATCAAGTCTTCTGCTGGGCAGAATCAGCAAATCCCTGTCCTTACTGGCTAATTTAGTGGAGGATTCTGAGCTTTAAAGTCACGGAAAGAGGATGAACTGTGGCTTTAACTTCAGTGTTAACTGCAGTGGGTATTTGGTGGTGGGATGACAAAAATGTCAGCTTTATGATTGTAACAGAAATTGCCAATAGGGTTACATTGCTGAGGGGAAATACAGAAGGAAATTGGAGTTAAGTATATATCAGTGTTGAAGTTATCAGCCAGGAGCAGATTCGCTATTTTCCTCCAGTCATATCTGAAGGACATAACCTCTTGCTGAATGGGGCGAAACTGTTTCAAGGTAGAAGACCAATGTGTGGGCATTCCTGGCTTTTTCTCTTGCACATTTTCATTGCTCTTGTTCTCATTCCTGTACTTCTGAGTTGGTGCTGGATCATTCACACGTAGTGTGTGCTCTTGAAGGCTACTTAGGGTTAACTGACTAACAAAGTGCAAAGTAATCACACAGTTAAGTGCACAGCACAGTCAAACTCCCAGAACTGCACCATTCCTGCAGGTTCAGTGTGGTGTCATCACAATTGATGCCATTCACAGCCAGACCTGAGTATCACATCTCCTTTTGCTCATTGTGACAAGAAACCACTGACCATGTGCAATGTGATATATTGTATATGTGCAAGTTAGTTGTATCACAGTTGTACTTCTTGATTATGAATCAAGATTATAGACTCTGTTTTAATTCAGCATGCTATAAAAGCTTTATTTTTTATTCAGAGGCCATCAAGCAGATTTTGTTTCAGATATACTGATGAACTTCCCTGCACATCCAGCACACCAGTTAGCCAAGCTAAGGACTCACATGCTCGTGTTGCAGATCAGACTCACCTTTCACAGCAGCTCTGCCTGAGCTCAGTTTGCCTGCTGTTGCAAGACATGAAGTAGATGTGCATGAACCGTGCTCCCTAAGAGAAGTGGAACAAACAAGAGCTTCCCTCAGGGCAGAGGGAAGTGCTGAAGCCCTAAAAATCTCTGTCAACCCTTGCCTCTGGTCCAGTTACACAATTAGAAGCAAACGAGGATATTTTTCAGAAGCAGATCTGAGGGATTAGGCCTGATTTAAGTCTGCAAGGATCATAGAATTAAGGTGAGCATATCTTTTGAGGTTTTGGGCAATTTTTTTACCATGTCTTTGCAATAAAATTTGAGATTGCTGATATCTTAAGACCTGTAACTGACCATTCATAAACCTTCACTAATCTGATATTGGGAAAATACCTCAGTATGTTGATACAATTCACCTGTTGTGTTTATAACTGATGTTGAGCTGGGTTCAGCAGGGAATGTGTATTTCCATAACCTCCAGTGGTATAGATCCCTGGTCACTGATTTTAGTTTGCAGTGGATGTAACAGTACTAGTTACATGGGGGATGGTCTCTCAGCTCCCATTGTTCTGAGCTGACATGAGTGCTGCCAAAGGAGGAGTCGTCGATCATGATAAAAACCTTTTTGTGCCAGAAGGAAACAGCCAGTAGTACAAGTATATATGCTTATCAAGGTAAATTTGCTGACTTATATGGAATTTTATTTTCTTAAAGAAGAGTCTGTGCATACAGAGCAGGTCTAGAAGAATTGTTGCCAATGTAGTGACAAGTTAGTTATTTAAGTCCTAATTATGAAACAAATTCAGTGTTACTGATGCTGCAGTGAAGCACTGTTTGGAGACCAAGAGAACAAGCTTGAACAGTGTTAATAACTATATAAATATCTCTGTGTGTTGTTCTTAAAGGTTTGTTAAGCAGTCCAACAAATGGACGGGGATGGCAGCACCAGGATTTAGCTTCTTACTGGAATGGAACGTCTGCTCACATGCCAAGGAGAGCTGCAGTAATTCTTGCAAGGCTGCCAGACCCTTATCCAAGTGATAGCAGAGCCAGCAGCTTCTGCACCCTGACTTTAGGTAAGGCCATTATTCTGGGGCATCTGCGAAGAAGAAACAGGTGACTGACATGGGAGCTTCAGTCTGTGAAACCGTCTTAGAAAAGAACTTAGGAGGTGTTCACTCCTCTGTCACTGTGGTTATACTTTCCCCGGTGTGAAACATGGCCTAGAAAGTCAGGAGTGGGCAAGACTGAAAGTAGGTGGACAATTTCCCAGCTTGTGAGTCAGGAAATTGAACACAGGGCTGTTGTGTGCAGTTGTCCTCTGCCTTCATGCCAACAAATGTCTCTGCTTAGTTACCTGAGTTAGATTTGGAGGTGGCAGGAGTGTGTCTTGAATGGAGTGTTTATTGAGGTGGGAATGCACAAAAGCAAGCCCCACATCTGACTTCTTGGAGAAGATTTCTCATTCCTCGACATTTGGCACATCTGTGGTCTGCATCCGTTTTCCTTCCTGCCACCTACTGTGGTAGGGATGTCCAGGTTCTCCCAGAGGCCTCATTATGGAGCAGACTGTGTGTGTGAAGCCTGTGAGAGACTGCAGAGATTACATCTGGCAGGAAAATGAAGCAGAGCTTGCTGATTTGTGCAGTATTCAAAGGTGTCATTTCCATGTCAGAGAGGGATGTCGCATACAGGACTTTGAAGCTAGGCACAGCCTCAGAACACACAGCTCACATAGTGCAGCTAGATGTGTTTGTTTTTCAGGTTCAGCTGCAGGCTTTTCCAACATTCCCTTTTCCCCACCCTGTGTTTGGCCTTCCCAGAGCACAAACTTTTGCATTACAAGGTTCCTTTTCACCTGAGCTCTGCTGCAGGCATAGCTCCCTTACTTTGGCTGACTGTGGTTTCCTTTGGTTCTGGCTGAGCATTTAGCTTTTCCCTGAGCCCGCTGAGCGCCCTAGGCACCAGCGTGACGAGGGTGGCCAGTAACACAGATGTTTGCAGCAAACACACGCTGACATGGAAGGCTGCCTTTCAAAGCTGAGCTGGTAGACAAGAACCTGCCCAGCACCACCCTGGAGTGGCTTGAGGGCTGCTGCTAGCCCGGGAGCATGGTGGGAAGGGGCTTCACAGTGTGTTGCATCACTTGACAAAACCAGCAGCAAAAAGGCCTCTCAATGTCAACACAACTTCAAAACACTCTCAGATCCAGGCAGTGTATTGGATGTACCCTTCTTCCTGCTGTAACGTTTTACTGCAGAAAATCTTGCTGAGACCTTTTTTACAGCGTTGGCTGCTTCCTGTTAGCTGATCAACATTCTCATCTTCCCATCTGCCAAAAGAGGCCCCCTTGGAAGGGATTCACCTCCACTGAGGCAGCTGTAGGCAGTGGAATAGGATCAAAGGGGCTTAAAGTTGACCTGCAGCACTCAAGCAAGGTCTCACATAGATCAAAGGGTGAATACATGGTTAGAGCCTGACTTCTCTAACTTCCCTTACAGATAACTGGGCAGAAATGTGGCCCCATTTTTACTATGGCTTTATCTGTGTACGTTGTGAGGGGGGTCATATGTTGAAGGAAGCTATAGGTACCGTGCATGCATTGGGTATTCTTTTTATGGTTCTTACAGTTAGTTCTCTTTTGGAACAAGGAGTGTAATGAAGATCTGTGTCCAAGCAGCCAATATTGCAAGGCAGAGTAGGTGACTTCAGACTTGAGGCAAATCTGCTTTAATTTTGCCTCATTAAATCCTAACCCTGGACCTCCCCTAGTCTGCAGACAAATAGAGTCTTCTCAGAAATTGCTGGTGATGCTAATTAGAAAAAGTTCTGCTTAAGATGTCATTTCTCTGTAGAAGTGGTATGCTTTCAAGAGGACCTGGTGGTGTCCCAGCTCCTGAGTTGAGGCAGGATTTCATGGAGGTTTTGTTCGTGTTTGTGGTGCGTTAGAGCCCTGTCCGTTGCCACAGGATGGCGCCTGATGGCCAGGCTTCCAGGGCTGCGCATGGGGGGGCAGCTACACCCCACACCTACACATGGACGCGTGTGCTATGTTCAGCCTTAACCCACAGAGAGATTTCCTGCGAAATTCTCCCAAATAAAATTTCGTTCTGCCTCGGTGCTACTAGGCTGCCAGCCCTCTTCCTCAGCGCTACAGTTCTATCTGAAATGGATGTTTGTGCTCTGGGAAGTTGTGACTGGGTCAGAACTCTGACCACCCGCTGCGCTGCGCTGTTGAGTTAAGGCACAGTTAATACCAACCTTGCTGCTCTTCAGCCTTTGTCACGCCCACTGCTTCCTTGCATTACCAAGGACTCACCGATGTCATGTGCTCCATACTCTTTATCAGACAGCCTAATTTACTTGCCATCAGCAATGATAGAAAACCAAATTTATGGTGTGTAAAAAGTGCAGTTAGGATGTCTTGAGACCATAATTTTGTGTGATATGACCAAATTTTAATAGTAACATTAAAAACTCTCCTTGGCTCTTCTGATGGGCGGATGTTGTAGCAGGTCTCATGGTGATCGGTGTGCTGCCTGGCACAGTCCTGCAGCGCTTCGGGATGTGTCCAGCCCGTCGGTTTGGCAGCGCTGGTGATGAATTTCTCCTCACTTCTGATTTCAGACAGTGGCCTTGGGTTTGCGCAGTGCGGAGGGGACATCTAGCGGCAGAGGAGCGCTGGGATGGCTGGAGCAGCAGTGCTGGATTAAGGCAGGAAAAGGCCAGTTATGAGTTGGAGACTGGATCCCAGGGAATCCTCAAGCATTGCGTCACCAAATCATATTGGAACTTATGCGTCTGCAGAATTGGCCTGTGAGTCTGTAGGCTTTACTTTCCAAAACGTGAGCTTTTAAAAATTGTACCTGGCACTTTTCAGCAGTGATTGAGAGTGGAAGAGTGCACTGAAGCAGTCACTTTTTGGATGCTGTTTTTGAGTGGAACTGGAAGTTTGTTTCTTGACTATCTGAGCTTCCCAAGCTCTGATTCTGCAGCCACCATTAGTTTGGTCTCCTTTGTTTATGGTTGTGCCTGGTAGCACGCAGATGATGAGGCTGGGGAAGAAAACCAGACTGTGTTGATTCTGTTATCTTGCACTGTTTGACCAGGAAAGTAGGTTTGTGTTCAGTGGGGAGGTTCCAGAGCTGTAAGGAGCCAGGGTGCAGCCTTGTCTGAGGCGAGTGCAAGAGGTGTGTATGACAGGATATGGGGAATGCCATTATCCCTACAGCTTCTCTGTGACGTGATGGCCAATATCACAGACACCTACACTGTCGTATCCAGTCTGTAATATTAGGATTATTTTGAGCCCTGTGTGAGGAGAGACTGTGAAACACACATGAGTGTATGTTCTTTGAATGGAAAGCGCAGACTTTCGCTTAGGTTCATTCTGAACCATTTGTGCAAATAAATATAGGGTTGTGTTGTGAAAAGCATACCACAGAAGTACAGCATAGGAAGCAGGAAAGGTTCTGCTGAGTACTCCAGACCTCTTTTCTCTCCCTTTTCTCTTAATCCAGCTTGCCTACTGCTGCCCCATTTTTGGGGCATGCATTTCCGGCTTGCAAAGTTTCCTGCCTGCTGGCTGCGAATAGAAGCCTTGCTGTTATGCTGTCCTTAAGTCTCTTGTAATGAGTGTTACACAGGCAAAAGCAGCTGTGTCCTTTGGCTCTGGTTCTAATACTATGTTAAAGAGCAGATTATACTGACGCTGGACTGCAGCGATGCGGAGGTAGCACAAACCGTGGCCGGTTTCGGGAAAGCTTTAGCAAGGATGACTAAGGACTTGGAGCTTATGCTTTAGATAACAAATCCACCCAATTGTGCTCCTTTTTTTGGAGATGTAGTCAAGCCTAACAAATCGGGACCTTGACAGAGTTGCATTAGGGTCCTTTAATTGGACTAAGCTGGTTAGTACCCACACTGGCTTTTGTACACCCAAGAGTCCAGCACTGAAATGGCAGACCATTTATGCTGGAAAAAGCTTATAAAATTGCAACCATGAAAGTTGAAACAGATAAAATTAATGTCCTCACAGGTAGACGCTGGATTAAGGTATTTTAATTCTGATAAGGAAGTTGGATATCTTGACCTATGTGGGCTTTGTTAGGTTGTGTTTGGAGTGACGCTAAGTGAGCCTAAGTCCCAGCAGACCATTGGGGTGTGCTAGCAGTTAACAGTGGTCACAGAGCACACACAGGCTTTTTTCAAGAGGATCATCCCTTGTAACCTGCTCTAGCCCCAGAACTCACAATATGTCATGAGAGTCTCCACTGTCTGTGGAAGATTTTGGCTGAGAACTGCATACTGCTGGCATTCCTGCACATGTCATGCTGTATTATTGGCATATTGGCTGTGTTAGCCATTGAGTTTGAACTCACCAACTTTAACTTGACAAAAAGACCAAAGGAAGACTCCAGAGTAAAAGTCACTAGCATGAGAAACTTGAGGCATTGTCTCAAACATATGTGTGGGGATTTGTTTCACTGGTTCTGTTTTATAAAAGCTGAGCTTCAGGTAGACACCCAAGCCATAAATGACTATAGATAGGTTTATCTCTCAAGAGCTGTGAAGTAACACACTAGTCAGCTCACAGAAGTGGCTGCGTTTGGTGATTTCTTCAGTGTTCATTGTGCAATGGATTAATGTGTGTTTCCTTTGATTTGGAAAAGTGAGTTGTTAGGGGAATAATTCACACAGGTAAGGCGAAAAACTTCTAAGCAGAAAGATTCTGTGCACTTCAGCACTGATTAAGTCCCCTGACAGCAAAGGGAGACTCCAAGGAGAGAGAAATGAGTTCCAGATGGCCGCAGTAACTGGCCAGAAACTAATACCCAGCCTGATCTTGAGAAAACAGGCTGAAGACACTAGAGATGAAAGTGGGGGCAGGGTGGTCCAGATAAGGGTGATAACACATGATATATCATCTTTGGAGCATTCCAAGGCAGGATAGTGAGAGGAACCATTTGTTCCATAATTGCGGTATTTTGGTGGCGAAAATGCTCTTGCTGTGACTGTTCTGCTTTCCCCTGAAGGGAGAAGCAGCACAGTAACTATTCCCCTTCCCTGTACATGGCCCATCTGCCTCTGCCCAGCAAGGATGCTGAGCTGATATGAATTCCTGATTGCAGGATTATGTTGTTTCCATCACGTGCACCAGTTCCTTGCTACTTTGCATCTTTCTTGTCTGGCCTGGGAATTTATGGCACCTTACCTGCCTTCTATTTTTAGCTGTCGGTGGAAGGGTGAGGCAATGTACATAATTCTCATTACAGTTAATTTAATCCAATTGCAATGTGGATTTAGAGGTACTTAGTAGGTCACAACAGAGTGTGGAGTCTGTCTTTTTCCAGGTACTCTCATAAAACAATGAACACTGATTATTTTTAACACTTCTAAACATGCACATCTAAAGGTGGGGATGCGATTCAGTGCTTGTGCTGTACAGGTACTTCCCTGGATCTCTGTAACTGTTCCTTCACTGGGAAAAGGGTGTTCATGGGCATTTCGTGGTTCATATGCCTTGTGGGTTCACCCATCTCACGGTGCATGGGAGAGTAAAGGGCAGTAAAGGCTCCTGTGGGCTACTCCTTGGGATAACCAGGCGCGTTTTGTATTGCATCTTTCTCAAATCAGCCTCTATCAGAAAATTGTGATTGATCCTCACCTGGAACGGGTTGGTAAACAGGAACTGGTAGAGAAGCCTGCATCCAAAAAATGGGCACCAGTGTCCCCAAGCCAGTTCTGGGCTGTGGAGGAGACACGAGGTTCGTTCTCTTCATTATATGGGATGGGGGCAGTTCGAAATCAGAAAGCGCAAGGGAAGAAGGCAGACCTTCATCCTTTTGGCCCCTGCTGTGATTTTCGTCCCTTCAGCAACGCGCCCAGGCTTCNCCGCCCGCCCGCCAGTGCGGCTGGCGCTGCCCCGCGCAGTTCGGTCCGTGCGATCCAGGCAGCGTTTTGCCTTTGTTCGGGGAGCGCGCGGAGCCTCTGTCCAGCACTCGGTGCTGGTCCCCGCGCGGCCGCGCCCCGCCGGCCCGGAGCGGAGCCGGAGCGGAGCGTCCCGCCGGCCGCGATGCGCGGGCAGCCGGTGCTGGCCGGCTAGGCGCTCGCAACGCCCGCTCCGAGACTTGTCATGGAACTGAAGAAACCCGCATCCAGGGCGTGCAATGCTGCTCTCCTCCTGCCGCTTTTCCTCCTGTGTTGGGGTAAGTTTCTGTCTCCCGTGTGCGATTCTTACCCGGCTGCCGTGCAGTGACTTTGGATCGCGTCTGACCTGCAAAGGGACCTGCACGAAACGGCCCTCTCACAGTTAGATTTGAAGCCTTAAAACTTTTTTGTCTGGAAAACAAACGGGCATCTCATTCTGGATATGTTTTTTTTCCTTCTATTTATTTCATGTGTCCTTTCATCCTTCTCCCTGTGCACATGTATGGATACATTTATTCCCTGCAGCTAAAGGTGTGTGTGCTCCTGTGTAACTAAATATTCAGCTGGTACAGTAACAGTTTTCTTCTTTGAAAAGTTTTTTGAATTCCACAGCCATGCCCATACAGAAGCTTTATTGCCAGCCTACATGATTTAGCAATAGACCTGGGCAAAAGAGGAGTGCACCTAGGGGAGTATATGGAGATGTTCAAGCGCCCAGTACCTCTGGTACAAAATGTGGGGGGAGAAGGCAGCACACGAGTATTCTCACTTAGAAATTTAGAATATTGCACATCCATCCTATAAGCACAAGTAGTAATGAGGTAACGAGTCTTGTCACACTGAGGGAGGTTTTTGGTTTGTTTTTTCCACACTGAAAACTTATTTTATAGTGAAAGAATATATTTGAGTACACTGGGATGTTTCAAGTTCACATGGTCATGTCTTTGGGCTCCAAAAGTCACTCTTGTAGACAATTTCTTATGCTCCCTGAAAAAACAGATTTCTCTGTTTCTTCTGGAATGGGTGCCTGGAGATCTGCTGGGCCTGGACATCTGTTTCAGTCATCCAGAGATTACAAGGTCATGTCAGGAACCGGTCCAACCTTTTACTGGAAAGTGTGATTGGGATTGAACTGTTGTCCTTATCCTCTCCTTGGCACTGCCAGGCCAGCACCTGTACATAAAAGTCCTGCTTGGTTTCCACTAGGGCAGGAATGATCAAATGACAGGAGGTAAAACATGGAGGACATGCAGAAAGTATGGTCATAGTGCCTTTTCTCTGCAAACATCCGCTGAGCTACATTGGGCAGTTTCTCACAGCAGTGGGTGATGCTTATGCACTTTTTGAGAGTTGGAGAAAGTTTCCAGCTTTTCCTTTGATTCCCCAACAGTCTTTTTTTCTCTCTCCCCTGAAGCCTCTAAACTTCACTTGTTCTGATCACCTCCGACTATGAGGTTTTTATTTTTGTCTGATTTTTTTTTTCCCTTCCTTTTTCTCTGTGCCTCTACCAGCTTCTTTGTCTGGTGCATTCACTCCAAGTGCCTGGAATTCCTCTGGCCACAGGGAAGCAGCAGGACTGTCTTTTGTATCAAGTAACCATAGCTACTAGTTTGGAGTGTGAGGGTATGATGGTGGCTTCTATTGTGCAAAAGGCAGGCCCGTCGCATGTACAGAGTGCTCAGCATGCGGCTGCCAGAGAGCTGGCGTGTTTCTGGGGCTCTGTGCTGTTTGACCACTGCACCCATTGCTTGTTGCTCTTGGGCAAAGCTCTTTTCTGGAACAGTGATTTATTGAGGACATTGTTTTCTTTCGGAGTGCAGGTGGATGATACATCTTGATGCAGCCAGTAAAGCTCAAGGGAAGCAGTGATTTCCATACTCTTCCCACGTGCTCCTGTTTTGCAAGGGGAATTCTGCCAGATTTTAACTGTAGGGAATGGTGGGATTTGTGTAGCACTTGTAGAATTTTAAGTCCATAAGAAGATGCTTTTTCTTGCCCTGGTGAAGTGTATGACTACTGTTGTTTTATCTGAGTCTAAATGTCATTGAAACAGAGTGCCTAAGTTACTTGTTCAAAACTTCTGGAGAAGATTCTGAGGATCCAGATGGCCCATTACAAGCTGTAAGTGTGAGACCGTCCTGCAGCCAGATCCACTCTGTCCTCAGCTGTTCAAAATAAACTCGAGGGGCAGTGGGACAGGCTCAGCACGTGACTCCAGGTTTACTGGTGCTGTCTGTGGAATGGGCAGAATGGCTCTCCGCTTCAGTTGCTGTGTTCTGAAGGAGATTCTGGAGGACAGAACCGAGTGTCTACTCATTTCTGTTCCCACAACTCTGGCCAGCAACAAACACAATAATTCACATACCTTTGGCTTGGAAATGCTTTGGATGCCTCTTGGGAGAGAATGTGCAGACAAACCTTTATTCTGGCAGTTTGCTATCTGCTCTAATGCAAGCTCTTGAGATTAGCTTGGACCTACGGACAGCATATTACTAGCTTCAAAACGTGGAGAGAGATACAATCTTCTCAGCTCTTTTGTTGATGGTCAGTATATTTAAATAAGAATTGGAAATTAAAGCCTGTGACTCAATGTGGCTAACTGAATACACAGGAAACCCCCAGTCTCAGTGTTTGATCTGTGGAAATGGATGAGAGATCAGAGAATATGTAAACCACCGTGAAGGTCAGCTTGGAGGAGTGTTTTATTAAGGGAAAATACTGGGGTGTCGTGAGCACAGAGGATCAAAGAGTAACTGAGGCAATATATGCAGCACTACTATAAACAAGAAATTTATAGTTCCTGTCTTCCTCCAGGTTCTAGAAGCATGGTAATAGGAGTTGCATCTTCAAATCTGTGTTAAAAAGTGAACAAGTAATGTAAACGAGTGAGCAGGCTGCTTGCTCTGTGTTAGGAGGACGTTTAGTTCCCTGAAGTGCTATCTCTGATTAGCACTGTTAATGCCTCTGCCCGTGGTATGGGCACTGCCCAGCCCTCGGCATTGCTGCTCACCGTTCAGCAGTGTGCTGGGCAGGCCAGGTGGGAGAGAGCCAGGAATCAGCATCTGGCCTCTTTGAGGGGGGTAAATATGTGTATTTCACGAGGGGAAACTGAGCCACATCTTCTTATGCCTTAGTGAAAGTCTAGTGGTCTGGGCCTTTATGTGTAGGAATATTTTACACTAGGAAGCTGTGTGTGTGTCTCTGGTACAGAAAAGCTCTGTCACACCACAAAAGTAACACTCAGGCATTGTGGTCTGGACCTTGCTGGTCTTTGGTAACAAAGAAAAAGAACATCAGAAGTAGGCTGGGAAGTGATGAACACATAATGTCTGTCAAACTTTGGATAGGAGAAACTACAGTCTGAGCTGTGCGCAGGGACTGCACTAGAGGTTTATAAATTAGTGTCCAAGTGGTGGTTGGCCAAAGTCCTGGGCTTGTGTGCTTCATCTACCAAAACTCTGCAAGATGTATAAAAGCCATGAAGAGTAAGGCTCTTCTTAAAATGTCTCTGCTAGAAGATGTTCTAGGCATTACCAGGATCCCTAGCATCTTGCTGGGCCATTTATTCGATATCGTCTTAGAGGTCCTGTCTGCTGCATGCCAGCACTGCCTTATGATTGCCTAATCTTTGAGTGGTTACTTGTCAAGCAAGCATCATCTCTCACTTCACAGAGATTGTCAGATCTGGTAAGCTGATCTGCTGTTTTCTCAGGTTAACAATTCAAAATAATAAATAGTTGCTATGGAAAAGTTGAGAGAAAGAACTTTGACTCTGGGCACCAGGACCTTGGGGGGACTTGAATATACCTGATCCTGTGGTGACATCACCTGAGCATGAGACTGAGAAATGCAAACAAAAGCTGATGGGGAATGGTTGGGGTGAGAGGGAGCAAGCCACTTGGGCAGAGCTGCTCCTGATGGCTGGCTGAGGTGGCAAGCAGCTGCAGCTCACAAGCTTAGTGGTTGTTGTGATCAAAGGTTGATATTTTGGAAAGTTTCCCATGCCCACATCCCATGATGTTGAATAAAACAGTCCACTGTAAAGCAGCTGTCAAGAATGCCCATTACCATTTGAAATAGAAACACAGGTCATGGGATATTTTAGGCTAGGTGAAAAATCAGTGCCAATTATTAGCATTTCATGAGCTTGGCTGTAATCACAGAGAATTTCAGGGCCGTGTGTTCTGAAGCTAGTATTAGTAGGAGCAGGTGCTTTGCTCAGGTCTGGCAAGAAAGGGTTTAGTGTATCTTCGTGTCTCGAAGGAAATGGGGCTTGTAAAGCCACTTAAAAATGCCTTGTACACTCCCTGGACAACTATACTTGTAAAGAAGGATTTGATTTTATTCTGCCATTACCTTCCATAGCAGATATTCTATCCTTCCAAAGCTAGTGAGGGTGGGGGAGAGGCTGAACAGCATGAAAGCCCCTTTTCAGACCTGCCCTGCCTTCCTGGAGTGTGGATTCTGGGAACAGGTCATAGCCTGTAGCCTTTCACTAATCCTTTACACTGACCAGGATAGGGAAAGATCAGCAGAGGTCAGCAGGGATTTACTAATATAAGCACATGCTTTTCTGTTGTCATGGAGACATAACTCTTTCCATTCCTTTATTCAGAGTTTATTTAGTGGTTGTGTTACCTTAATACTGGACGTGGAGGGGTTCCCTCTCTACCCTTGGCCTCTGTATCTTTCTCTAGGGGGAAGTGAGCTGGGGTGATGAGCAGCACAGCCTGAGGGTAAGAATTGCATCAGCCTGGGGGTTGAGCATTGACAGTTGAGGCACTTGAAGATTCCTCGACTCAATACGGATTGTGGTGCAGTTGGGGGGTGCTGCTGGGAAGCCTGCTTTTCTCACTCTTGGCTGTCAACAGTCTTACATGAGGTTGGGTGTATCCCCAGCTTGAGGGCATCCGTCCTCTACCACCTGTCCCAAAGGCTTGTGAAACAAACCTGTGGAAACCAAAAGCTGAAGCCAGTGAGTTCAGTGATGCTGAACAGCATCTCAGGAGCAGTGAGGTACCGAGATGGCCGAAGCTCCTTGTCCCAAGTTTTGTCTTAGCAGCTCAGAATTGGTCTCTAATAAAACCTCCTGCCAGCAATGCCAGGATGGAGGGGAGGCTGAGAAAGTTACTTCACTGTTGTGGGGGAAATGACTGCTGGGATTTCACAACATGTGTGAGATAATGGAGAACAGACAAAGTTAAGGGGGTTTGTTTTGTTTTGAAGAAAAGGACAGAAGCCTTGCTACAGCTCTTTGAGACTCTCCCACATGGTCTCTTTCAGCTCCCACAACTCTGCCTGTGCAGTGCAATAGCATCTTGTCCCTGCTTACTGAAGTAAGAGACTCCTCAGGACTCTGGGAGAGAGACAGTGGGCTACTATCAGGAGGATCTCAGGATGCCCAGCAGCTCAGTAATTTCTGATTTCTCCTTTTGTGGCTAGAAAACTCGGTTTTGCAACTGCCCTTTGACAAGATCATTTAGTAAAGGTATAAGATTATTAAAGCTAGTTATTTAAAACAAACCTGGTAATGCAGCTTTTTTTTGCCTTAAAGTGACAGAAAAGGTCACAAACTTTTAGGGAAAATCATTGTCAGCTACCTTTAAAGTGTAAAACCAGACCTGTCCTGGCAGAGCTCAGTGAAGGCTTTATATGTGACACTGGTAGCCTTTGAAGTTCCTCCTAATCCACTCCTAAATGCCTGGAACATATTCTTCAAAGGAGCTGCAGTCTTCTCCAGTTTCATTTCAGAGAAGGGTTGCAGGATGGTATGACCATAATATATTTTTAAATGGGTTTTTTTCACTTACAAACATCACTGATTGATATTCTTTGGTGAAACATAAAGGAAGAAATCCCAAATACCACTGTTAATCCAGCAACAACTACTTTTGTGGAAAACTATAAACTTTTGTCATTTAGTGACAACTTTGACCAGATTTTCACCATTTTCCTGAAACAGCATAGTCTGAATTACATGTTTTCACAGTTGGTGTATTTTGCAGCAGGAAAAACTAATTTAATCCTTATGCTTATTAGCATTTGGTGCATATTCAGATTATTGCCATTCGTATCATAATCTATGCCAAAACTGAGGGAATGGCTTGTTGTCATTGTATGCCCTGGGACTGGTGGATGGAAATAAGAAAGCCAGAGCTAAGAGCCCCATCCGTGTTCTTTCCCAGGCTGGGTGCCTGTCTAAGTCTTTATATCCAGTAATCAGTACACTGAATTCCTGCGGGATTTCACCGTGTTTAACTTCCTGGTGACGTCACAAGCGTTGTGCTCACTGCTCAGTGCTGAAATCCCCCTTTGTGACATCACTCTGTGACACACTCTGTTCTGAAGGAACACTGGGGTTGTCCTTTATTGACACAGGAGCTTATTTTGTCCTTGGGAAATGCTCGGGTATTAGTACAGGCACGCTATACACAGGGGAGTGCATGTGCTAATCTTGGAGCTAGTGGTGCTAATACCCCTGTAACCCCCGTAACCCCCACCCAGTAGGGCAGACACCTGGGTCACTCTCTGCAAGCTGCAGTTCACCAAATAACTTGAAGTTATTCAGATACTGTTTTATTTCTAGTGATTTACCTTGCAGTCTTCAACGCCTGGTCTATGCATGCATTATGAGCAGTGCTCTGTTACCTCCAAAATGATGTCATGCTGGAGCTGTTGCTTTTAGGCATAACTAAGGAGGAATTTGGTCATAGGAAGGAGCTAACAAATACAGTAACGATGCAGAATGGGGCCCTTCCTGTGCTGCTCTGTACACTAGTTATGTACAGATTATGAGCACGTGCAGCTAGTTAAGCACTGCAGTCGGTGGCGGTTGTGAGCACAGAGGAGCCTGGGGTGCTCCCTGTTGCTGTTCTTTGGCCCAGGAGGGTGCCTGACTTGCTAGTGAAGCTTTGTGTTTGCTTGGCTGGGTTGGTCTCTGTCTACACATTTGCGTGTGACTGTGAGACAGTGTATTTGTCACTTTCTGTAAGTAATGGCACTGGCATTAAAGGTCTGTTTGTGGGGAAGGAACTTTGGAAAGGACAGAAGGATTTGGTGTTTCATTTGGACCGTTGACTTGCAGTGGCAGCAGAAACCTGTGCGTAGCCTTTGGAGTGACTCCAGCCTGTCCGTCCCAGTGGTGCTTGGTGGCTCTGTTGAAAAGTGAATTTCCTTGCAGATGGAATGTGCTGCAAATCGAAGTCATTCTGAACCTGCAGTGGACTTGGTCTGGTTTTTTTAATCACAGACTGCTCCTGGACTATGCAAAGTGCAGGCTGGGACTGGTTACTCATTAAGCCTACAAAGGCTTGTATCTCCTGCCTAGTAAAGCTCTTTTGCAAATAGTTTCCTGGGCTCCCACTCTAATTGCTGCAGAGATTCCAGGCAGATTCCGTCATCCTTGTTTTCTGCCTGACTGGGAATCTGAGAATAAAAGGGTTGATGGCAGAATAATGAGATTGCTGGACAGTGCAATGCTCAGCGACTCCCCAGCATCACATGAGAGAGGAGGGGAGGAGTGGGCTGTAGAGATGATGCTGGGAAGAGAAAGGGCTAAATCCCTGAGCACTCTCCACACCCCCACACCCCCCTCAACACTGCCTCTTAAAAGGAGACTTAGAAACACTATAGTCTTTTGGTGGGAGGAATTTGGGGGAGGTCAGGGCAGGGGCAGGCTTTTGTAAACCAAAGTCTCCTATAAATCCTTTTCAGGCCCTGAAGTCGATGCTTCCACCCTCAGGTACAGAGAGAGGAGGAGCTGATGGGGAGTTAGAAAAACTGCTGACACAGATTAACTACGGGGTGTGTAGAAGGTGCACCAGAGCAAGGCAAACATGGCCAAAAATGGGCTGGGATAATGATGGCATGAATGAGAGAATGTGTAAGGTCGGCGGGGAAGTGATGCTGTGGGTGTGATCCTGGCAAATCCTTCTCGTGGAGCATGGCTCGTGCAAACAGCATTCCTCCACTGGCAGCAGTGCAGGGAGGGCCAAGGGTGGTGAGGTGGGGTAGTGTCCCAGTAGCTGCCCCCATCCACCTGCAGTTTTGTGGAGTTTCCAGGCACTGATTCCTGTCCCTGGCTGGCAAAAAGGGCAAAGTGCCGCTTACCCAAAGGCATCTACACCCCAGGTTAAACACTTGAAGTCAAGTGTGAGGCAGTCAGGGTTGCCTCACCAGAAGCAGTAGTTGTTTCTCAGATACCATTTGCTATTTCATGAGCTTCACCTCTGCTTTATGGCCATTTTTCATAGATGTTTTCAAAACACCTGCTCTGTAGTTATCTGTAGAATTACTTCCAAGTTTGGATGCTGGGTAACAGTTGTGCAGGAGTCAGACTGGGTATCTCCACCCCACAGCTTCTCTCCTATGCACCTTGGAATGGAGCCACAGTGGGATGAGGGGCTAATGACTGCTGCCTTTGTGAAGGGAGAAGGTCTCTGTTTGCACTGCTTTTGTCCCTTCATATTATTTGGGTAAAACATGCCAGGTTGGAGTTTGGGATGGACTGTTTATGGCAGCATCTTCAGATCACCAGTGGGTTATCTGAGGAAAAGTTGTATCCCCAGAGGGAGCAGCTGGGATGCTAAGAGCCACAGCAACTTTCCCAAAACATCCTGTCTGTGTCTCTAGGTTTCCTACTGATGGAAGGGGACATTGAATTTTATACGAAGTTCATCTTGTGAATGGATTGAAGGTGTTTCACTGCTCTCAAAGTGACTCATGGATAAACAAACACAAGTAAAATAGTGAGTTCCTCCTAAAATACAGGGATCTAATCACCTGACTTAGCAAGAAATCTGTGATTGCCATCATACAAAGACATGGTGTGTCCTCTTTTTTTATAGTAAATGTCTGATTCCAGTTTCTTTCTCAGCTAATGGCTAGTACAGCACCTCACAGTGTGGAGTTTAGGTGGGCAGTGTCTGAGTTGTACGTGGTGATCAGCAGAACTTTCTTCTTTATGGCCATGCATGCTGACTAACAAAAAGTCTCTTTTCTCAACAGGAACTTCATACTCTGAAAAGGATAGCAGCTGTTCCTCATCCCCATGTGAAAACGGTGGAAGCTGTAAGGATTTGGAGGGGGGTTACCAGTGCACCTGCCCCTTGGAGCCTGTAGCCTACACGGGCGTAAACTGTGAACTCCTCTACGATGCGTGTGTTGGAGTTGAGTGTCCTGCCCAAAGGATTTGCAACAGGACTCTTGGACTTCTGGAGTATGAATGCACCTGTATGCCTGGCTTCACAGGTATTGATTGTAACGTTGACATTAATGAGTGTGAGAGCAACCCTTGTAAAGACCCTCGTTTTGAATGTGTAGATAGTGTAAATGGATACACTTGTAAATGCCAAACAGGACTGAATGGAGAAGGCTGCCAAACAGAAAGCTCTGTGTGCTCTAGCCACCCCTGCCTAAATAACGGGACGTGTGTCGAGGGTCCTGGAGACTATACCTGCATCTGCCAGCCTGGCTTCACCGGGGCCAACTGCAGAGACAACATTGATGAGTGCGTCTCCAACCCCTGCCAGAACGGAGCCATCTGCCGAGACAGGGTGAATGAGTATAGCTGTTTCTGTGTGCCTGGGTTCCAAGGATACAACTGTGAAATAGACATCAACGAGTGCGCGTCCCGGCCCTGTAAAAACAATGGCACCTGCCTGAATGAGATGGATCACTATGTGTGCCAGTGCATCCCCGGCTACACAGGTACCTTTCATCCTCATGTACTAGCCGGGTGGTTGGGTCACGTCTCACTGCTCCTGTAGTTGCACTGTTTGCCTGCTGCTGTGTCTCCTAGTGTTAGTAGCTGTCCTGAGAAGCTGTTGTTTTACAGCGATGAGGCTAAATCTCTCTTGCACGACTCATATTTGGTACTGTGTGTGAGTAACGGTGTAGGTCTTGTTGTGGCTCCCAGGCAATGGTTGAGGCTTTGGTTTCCATGGATGGCGTTGGTGTTGAGAGACAGGGATCTAAGAGTGGAAGTGGGTGGATTGTCTGAGACTTGAGTACTAGATGCAAAGTAGATGTGATTAGCTCTCAGTATGAAATTAAGGGAAATTAATACAAGAAAAGAGACTTCTTATCAGAGAATGTGTACTTAGGCAGAGATAAGTTAGACCTGGAAACACCTGGGGCCTGCAGTTGTCCTGTCCTGCAGGATTTCTCTGAGGGAAGTAGTCTCTGTGGAACAAAAAGCCTTTTTCAGTTATTTCACACCCAGCAAATGGTTTTTGGCATGTGACAAAAGTATCTCTCTTGTGCATCTGTGCTAATGGTGACTCAGAGAGTAATCTACACCTGTGAGTTATCTGTGAGGGAGGCAGTGGGGGTTCTCCTTTCCCCAGCCCTGCTTATCGGCGTGGAATGCAATTGTGCAGCCCCCATGCCTGCCTGGTACCACCTAGCACATGAACTTTCTCAGCCTTCCTCCTTGTCAGACTGAAGTGTTTACAGAGTTAGTTTGCTGTGAAGGAATGCTGCTGATTACCAGAGGAATGAGGAGAAGTTACAACATCAGGAACGCAGCCCCTGATGCTGACTCACTCTCTGATAAAAATGAACAGAGATGAAGGAGAAAAAGAAGTGGAATTTCTGTGTTTTCTTAAGTTTGCTTCTAATTTTGAGTATCAAACGTAATGCTGTCTATGCAAGCCAGCTTCCTTTTTATCTGTATGCTGAACCCTCAATTCAGGATTGGGGGATTCCCCTGCCAAGGAAGTGATAAGATGACCAGGGAGCTGGAGGAGCTCGTTGTGCTCCAGGTTATTCTGATATCAAATATGAGGCTTTGCTTAGTAATCTGGTTTCCTCATCCAGAGGTTCTGGTACCACTGGCTAGCAAGGCCAAGCTGTTGCGTGGTGCTTGCAGCTGGAATTTGGGTGAAGGAAGTGTTCTGTGGGTATTGACCCAGCAGATTAGGGGGCCCACATTCCGTCAGGATTAGGGTGCCCAGATCCACTCTGTGGTGAGCCTTTGCCAAGGAGGGGAGATTAGATGGATTGGCATTTGCCACTGTAATGACTAAGGCCTGGAGGTGATGCCAGGCCATGGACACCTCGAAGAGGTGGAAATGGGGTATGTTAGCTGCACAGAGGTTGTGCAGGAGGTTTTATAACTGTCAGGGACAGTTGAGACATTGGGCCAAAAATGCGTGACCTGCTGTTATTCCTGACTAACACCACTGCAGCTAACATCTAACTTTTAATAGCATTTCATAAAAAATTAATTACTAATATCTAGTATTGCTGTAATTAGTGTTTTGCACTGCTTTAATGCTTGTTTCCTAGGTATTCCAAAGCAAGTTGCAAACATTATTTAAACAAATGGAACAATGTTTTGGAGAACAGGTAGAGATCACTTTTCCCATACCCAAAATACAACTGCCTCTGCTGTAGAACACTGGATCTGGTTAATAGCAGCGCAGCACAAGTGAAGAGTGCCATGTCTAACTAAAACTGTAAGAGCTGTCTTGTATATAAAAGTTTGAGTAACACTGACTAGCAGTGTGAATCTTCTCTTCCCATCCCTGCCCTTCCTGCCATTCAAGGATCCCAAACCAAAACAGCTCTCATTAGGTTTTTAAGAGCTGTATATCTGAGATCAAGATTTTATGGCTTCCTGAGAAATGGCTGTAACTTGTGGAGTGCAGACTAATCAACTACTTCAGCAAACCTGGATGAAAGAGACTAAAGCTTCACAAGTGCTGGAAACTCTTCTAAGTGTTGATAGAAGACAAAAATCCAAAAGTTGAGACAAAATAGTTTGGTTGCAAATGAAAATTAAAGGTCTAAAATTTGTAAGAATTGCATGCTGTTCATGAGCTCCCAGTGTTACGTGGCAGCATTAGAACAGGTGGCTGTGCTGGCCAGTTTGGGTTGGTAACGTGGCTTTTGTGATTCCAGCTCAGAATCCAGGCAGCACAGACATGCTTTTCTGGATTTCTAACATGGGTATTTCTGTTTTGTAACAAAGGTATCAACTGTGATGCTGAAATAGATGAATGTGATTCAGACCCTTGCCAGAACGGGGCCTCGTGCAAAGATCACGTTGGGTTCTACACCTGCACCTGTGCACCAGGTTACCAGGGGATCCAGTGTGAGGTGGACATCGATGAGTGTGTAAGCCAACCATGCCAGCACAACGGCACGTGCTACAACCTCATTAACAGGTGAGGAATTAGTGGTGTTTGGGCAGTTACATACCAGGACTGATCTGAAGGTCTGCTTAGTGTAACCTCTGAAAAGAAGAGTAGGAATCTGGCAGGGGGAATTGGATTTAGGGTTTTGTACGTCCTGGTGGTTGCAGTGGCAGTAACAGTGATTTATGGCAGTAAGTGAGGGGCCCCTCCCAGCAGCAGAACTCTGAGGATGCCCAAAGGAATGTAGGAAAAGATTCCTCACTGCTTCCAGCTCACATAGCAAATACAAAGGGAAGGGATTTGCAGAGTGCGAATGGCAAAGGCGACTGCTCAGAGCATACCCCTGTGTCTGAATTTACCTTTTTACAGGTAAGGGGTGAACTTGGACTCTGCTGAGGGTTGTCTGCCCTGTCACTAGAGTGGCATCTTTGTGCAGATGGAACGGTCTCTTTCGCCCACCCCACAAGTGGGTACGAGGACTGACAGCTCCATTTGCTCTTTCCTCATCCTGGGCTCTGCAGTCAAATTAAGAGCTTATGTGTTGCCATTTTGCTGTCCCACAGCTACCGTTGTGACTGCAGTGACACAGGCTTTGAGGGGGACCATTGTGAGTTGGATATCCTGGAGTGTGCCTCTGAACCCTGTCTGAATGGTGCCACATGTGTGGAGGGTATCAAAAGCTACGGCTGTGCCTGCTGGCCAGGTAAGGACACTGCAACGGAGACCACACATGACTGCAACGGAGACCACACATGACATTGCTGTGTGGAAGAAGTTAAAGAATAATCATAGTCCAATGTGGTTTCTTTTTTCATTGTCTGGAGCAGAGGCTGCCACTGCTGCCCTTTACAGGCCACCCCAAAATCCAGCTGACCTCATTGCTGGGAAATGCACACTGATTCTCAGCCATCTGATTTTCTTTTGGCCTTTTCTGACATTTTCCATCATGTTTTTTGTGATCATGTGGCAATGCTTCCAATCAGATGAATTATTTGGCTCCTGTGTTTGAGGTAGTGGGGAAAGTGGAGCCCTGGACCCCCTGCTAGAGGAGCTGTGGTGCCTTCTGGGTCTTTTTCTAACCTTCAAAGCAGACACAATATTTGGGAGCCTAGTTCCAGTGACATGTGTGGTGTCAACACTGGTGTCTCCTGGCAGGTTACACAGGGCAGAACTGTGAAGAGGATGTGGATGAGTGTGCAACAGATCCCTGTCACAACGGAGGTGTGTGCATCGAGCGGTCCAACCCGGCCTACTATGGAACACAGCCTGACCTCCCCAGTCATTTCAGCTACAGCCAAGCCGCTGGCTTCCTCTGCCGGTGCCAGGCAGGCTTTGCAGGTGAGTGGCACAGTAAACATGCATCCTGTCTGCACCTGATGGAAGGTGCTTGGGTTGAGTAGATGGGAATGGAGCAGTGTTACCTGCACAACAAGAATCACTTGACAAGTGATACTTGAGAGGGGCACAGCACCTTCACGAAGAGTGTGTTGCAGATGGTGGCTGAATGTCATCCTCTGTCCAGCAAGCCTGTCTGCAGGGGAGGGACAGCCTGTGTGCTTTCCAGGTGCTGTGATGGATGCCCTCTGGCTATGCAGATGCCAGGGTGGATTCTTTCCTCAGTGTCTCATGCATATAGCAGAATCCATCCCTACAGGGTATCTGTGAAAATCCTCATCAAAGGAAAATAATTCCCTGGAGTCCCAGATAACTGTTCTGGGTGTTCCCTTGATGAGACTACGCCCAGGAGAGCAACTGTATAATCAGAGTGGGTAAGAGAAGAGGGGGTTCTTGATATCTTGCTCTTGGAGCTGGAAGCTCTATGGATGTTCAACTGAAATACCACCCTTTCCCTGGTCTAGATAGATAGATATAAAAGGCTGGATTTAACAGCTGGGCAAATTCTCCAGTAGGAGGAATTAAACAATAATAGTTTATTCTTTTTTTTTGATAGAGAATAATAGGTTTGGTCCACTATTGCACAGATGGGAATGGTTCAGAACTTCGATCCTGACACTGCTCCCTTTTATGACACCAGAAAATCATCTGGGCTTTCCACACTTACAGAAAATGAAGTGTTTCAGTGGGAGTGCCTGTTTGTCAGTGTCTGGAGAGACAGCTGGAGTTCAAGAAATTCCTCTGCATTTTTACATGACAGAAAAAAGTGCAAAAAGCTCTGAATGCTGTTGTCAGTTGGGTTATTTCCTTTACTGATGCACGTGTGCACTTAAGATGCCTACTTGTGTTTTCTGTTTTCTCTTTAAAGGAGAGACCTGCTTTGTTAACGTTGATGAGTGTGAGTCCCAGCCCTGTCAGAATGGAGGGCTCTGCGTGGACCTTATCAATGGCTTCCTTTGTGACTGCCCACTGGGGTATTCAGGTAACGCTGGTGCAGGGGGGTGGCTGGAACCAGCTCCTTCTGGTTAGGGGTGGCTGGGCTGCTGCATTAGTGCCTGGCTGCGGGATCAGACTCCAGCGCTGGGGTGTCCAGGCTGCTGAGTGGGACTGGGATCAGCTGTGGGAGTGCCTGTGGTTCAGGGCTCAAATGCCACTGAAAAGCTATGTGATTTTGGTCAATTAAGGCGATAGGCTATGAACTAGATTTTGAGACATAAGATCGACTATGTAGAAGAGCCTAAGACCAAAATATCTAGGGGATCTGTGTCCTGGAGAAAAAGTTCACTGGGAGAACTGTGGGAGTTTTAATACATGCACTATGAAGGTGAACAAAGCCAGCCTTCAAATAAAACAAAGGTGCTTAAACATTTAGCTGTCACAAGCTACTGATTGTAGTAGATTGGATGGCCAGTGCAGAAAACATCTGTAAAACATCTCCATCCCCTAACATCCCTGGATGATAAGAGCCAGTGAAGGCAGCTATCTGCTATGTTAGGAGGTCAAAAGGTCTTTGTGATGTGAGCAAATGAAGCCGCCTCTGTTTACAAGGGAATGGTGAGTCTGGATTCTTACACAAATGCCCTGCCTGACCCTAACGGGTCTCGGTTTTCTCACTGAAAAACCAAGGATAATGAATATTGCACGTCAACTCAGCTGGTAAGGTACCTGCTAACTGATACTAAACCTCATCCTAGTTTAATATATTGGTTGTTAGTCTTGTTCGTCTTTAAATTCCATGTGTACTCCCTGTTTTGAGCAATTTAACACCATAAATTAGTTGATAAGGGAAATAGTCCCCAGCATCATCTTGCATTTAGGTATTTTTGAGGGGGATTTACCCTTTCACGGTGTTACTAGGCTGCCATCTCGTGGGAAAAAGAAAAACTTGAAGCTAGAAGAAAACCTTGCCCCTTTTAACTTCTTGCAGCAGACAGCAGCATTCCAGAGACTGCCCTAGGCCTTTATTGCACGGGAAGAGTTTCTGTTTTCCTTCTGTGGTCATTGTGGTTGAGCTATGTTGGTGTAACTCTGCCTGGCTCTTCCTGGGAAGACCTATTACACAGGTACTTCCACTCCTAGCTAACACCTACTGTGACTGGGCTGCATTCTTTGTGGGGTTTTCTGGCCAGTCTTGTTTGCTTTGGATTCCTAATTTAAGTTTAGGCCAAGAGAAATTTGCTTTTATGGGCGAGGCCTTTGAAAATAGCCTTTTATCTGGGCCTTTTATTGCTACTTTCTCGGGCAGTTGCAGTGCTGTGCTCATGGACTGAGATCTTGTCCAAAGAGATGGCTTAATGTTTTCCTACTTGTCAGAATTCCCACTCAGATATGTGCCCCTTTCCCTCCTTCAGTGCCCCAGCACCCTCACAGAGTTCAGCATTCCCTTGTGCTTTGCCAAATGGCAGATCTGTTTAATCCTTTCCAATTCTTAGCGTGCTCATGGGCAGAAGAGCTGACAGAAATACAGGATGATGGGCAGAGGAGTGCTAGAGTTCATTCTGCTGCATCAAATTTGGGTTCATTAGTACTCGAAGAGGATTAGATCTGGGTTGCTCTTCTGGATATTACTTTTGGTAAGGGACTTTGTCTCAGCTGAGGTAGTTCTGACACATTAACGCAGTGAAAGGCTGGGAGCAGTCTGTGAGATCAGTGAGTGCGTGTGGAGGAGTGAAGCTGACAGGGAAATAATAGCAATTAATCTCCCCTCCTTTGTCAATTAATCCCAGTACAGTCATGCTGGGTAAACAGCTTATTACTTCATATTAGGATCACAGAACAACTTTGTGAAGCTTCCCATAATGTTTCTGTTCAAAACACATTTCTGTGGCAGCTTAGATCTGCCATGAACTTGGGTTTAAGCTGCCTCCACTGATTAAAGTGAACTTGCTACTCCACTGAAGAATGCTTTCTTGGGGCAGCAGGGGTTCTCTCTGTATTTTTTTCCTTTGGTCTGAGGAATTTGGGGAGTGTTGGGATAACAATGTGAGTCAGGAGAAATTCTTTCTTTGCAAATTAACTGCCTCAGTGCTGTCTGAGGCTACAACAGCGCAGGGAGATAAGCCGTCTCTCTCTGAACTGGCTGTAAAAGTGGTGCCTCAGTCCTGGGAGAAGTACATCATCAGTCCTGTGTCGGTTTGGGATTGAGTAGAGGATGCAAGATGTATGAATGAAAAGATTCCTTAATGAAGTGAGAAGGAGAACGAATCTTGCAGGTTGGAAATTATGTCAGCTGTGGTCAAGAGAAAAAGTGTATTAGGAAAAGTCTGCCTTTTTGGGGAAAAAACCCACAAACACAAATAAAATCAAAATTAATTATTTATTCATAGGAATGGTTTCAGTCCATTGTGCCATACTGGGCAGTAGCTTAGGCTAGGACATGGGAAAGACAGGTACCACCATTTGGACTGGGAATTTGTCTCATTTGTTCTTTAAAAACTTTTAAGTGGCCTGAGTGTGCCCAAGTTGCCTTCAGAAAGGCAGTGCCCTGAAACACAGCCGTGGCTCTGGCCAGCCTGAACGAGAGGGGAAGAGCACCGTCATCTCCATCGCAGGCATCCCTTGGCACCAGCACCTTGTGATCATGGGAACATTCTGAGCTGCTTTGCACGTGGCTGAGGGAGGCTGCTGCTTTCGTGAGAAATCAGAAGGTGATGTGGTGGTAAATTTGGGAGGGATTGTGAATGTGTCTCAATATAATTGGAGTGCTTATTGACCATTTTACTTTGTTCAGTCATAATGTCTTTGCCAGTTGTCCTTAAAGAAGTGGGATTCCTTCTGTGTAGCTGGCTACAAATGGTTACTCTCCAAAAGTGCTAGCCCAGATCAAATAGGCTTGAATTCCTGGGTCGTGGGTCATGAAATAAATGGGAGATGCTTCTTCCTTCTAACCACCCTTGGATAGATTTAGGGGCTTTTTGTGCAGGTATTTCTTGATGTCAGATTTGTTTTAGAGATGTAGCCTCTACAGAAAGGGCAGCTGAAAGGTTAAGATAGTAAAGAGATTAGAGGACTGTTACCCCTTCAACAGAATCCCTTTTGGTAAATATAGCTGAAGGGAGCTAGGGAACACTTGGTGAGAGCACCCCCCACCCCGCCTTCCGTTCCACGTTGAATCTCCCTTCTGGATCACAGCTCCCTGGCTAATCAGACCTTTCGACTTTCCTGCCATCTGATCAGAAAGCAGCAATAGCATGTGCTTCTGTCTAGATCCTGCTCATGTCTAGGTGTCAGCTGAGTTTTGATCACAATGTCCTCTGAGAGTCTGATGGTGACTGCACAATCTGCTTTGAACTTGTCCTTTGCATCGCTCTGACTACGGGCAGCCGGAGCTATGCCAGCTCACCATGGTTAAAGACTTTTGAGAGGATTATTAGTGGTGGAGCAACTCTTAATGAATTAAATTTGACTTCCTTACTAACCAAAATGGGTGAAGCCCAGCTTATTGTCATCTTTAGAATCAGGCCAGGCAAGTACTTGGGCAGAGCAGTGTCCCAGAGACATGCCTTCTCCTGTCCGTAGGTATGGAGAGATGGCTGTCTTCTGATGGGGTCTGCCAGGAGAGGTGACTTCCAGATGCCAGACATTAAACTATATTCAGTGTGTTGATTTTCACATAAAATACTGGCAATGTTTGTTATTTTCAGTGATAATGGCTTTGCTTGCCAGGAGGCCACTGCTTGC
This sequence comes from Zapornia atra, assembly GCA_013400835.1. Taxonomy (NCBI): domain Eukaryota; kingdom Metazoa; phylum Chordata; class Aves; order Gruiformes; family Rallidae; genus Zapornia; species Zapornia atra. The sequence goes on along the minus strand of VZTU01027549.1, from coordinate 237,736 downwards.
AGCGTGGAACTGCCATGTAAGCTTCAGGCTGACCAGAGTTTCCTTTCCTCAAGGGAAGGCTAGCTTTTGGGACTAGGATGGGTGTCACTGAAGCCTGAAGAGAAACTCCTGGATTTCTGGGACTTATTTACCAACACAGTGAGGAAATCACTGATCTCTGTCTAAAGTGCATGTGCACCCAAAGTGCACTCTCCTTTTTGTGCCGTTTTTTGGTTAAGAACCCTCTGAAATACTTTGTGTTCCTTATCTTGACTTCCTCTGAGCAGTTTTACAAACGGTTAGCAACAAATTAATTCCTTGAATTTAAACCCATGACTGAATCTTGTCACTTGCATGATTGCTGGTGTGTAAGAATGGGGAATTAAAGCCTCTACGAAGTGGGGCTGATCCTTTTTGTTTCTTTAGAATCCTCCAGTTTCAAAGAACCAGCAGTTACTCCTCAGCTGTGTGGAGTTTGAAACAGAACTTCAGTGACCCCCATCTTGGCTTTAACAGACCTGACAGTGTTTTAGGTTGCATGTATAGGTACTGTTTAGAATTGATGTGACTCTGTATTTCTCCATCCTCACTCTGTCTCTCCAAGACAACCCCAGTCCATGTGCAGCTGTGAACTGACCCTGGGAAAAGAAGCTATTGCAGTTTCTAATCAGCAGCATTTCACCTAATGAATCTGCAGAGATGTGGTGATTGGTAGGGATCAGGATCTGCGATGGGCTCAGTGTACTTCTGATCAGCACTATACAGGCACACTGTGTGTGTGGGTGCAAATACACGTGTGTGTGTGTGTGTGTGTATTAATCAAATATGGATGTTTTAAAAGGATTTTGATGTTCTTCAGTCTTCACGGTTGTTAGACTTTATTGTTGCAAGAGGCAGTCAAATGGGCACAAGCTACCCACTAGTTTTCTCTTGAACAGTAACAGAAGAGTCACACTAGTTAATACAGATAGCACCTGAAATCTGTGCTAGGATAGGTCTGTGCGTGCGTAGGACCCAGATTTGACTCTGAGACATTTTGACTCCAAACAAACACTCACCATATCCTTCCCACTTAAAATATCTGTAAAATTGACTGGCATGTTTGGATTGAGTGAAGAAAGCAAAATAGCTACACGAGTTGTTGGAATGCTTTCTTTTAATATCTTTAAGTGATACTGCCGAAGCAGATTCCAGACTGACACGTGGGAGTTTTTGTTTGCTTGGACCTGGCATTGATACTAACAGAAACTCCAGGTTTGGGGAAAAGCTCCCATATAATGTTTCTCTGCAGAAATAAGAACTTTCTATGGGCTCCTTACCACATGGAAGTGCAAATTCTGCCTCCAGGAACTTTACAATATGAAAGTAACCTCATTTAAAAAACAGAATCACAAGAAAAGAAAGAGATTGCAAGAGCTGATTGTCTAAGGTTGCTGATGAGGAAAGAGTTTTGATTCTGCAGCCCCATGTTGAACTGGCACAGCCAGCACAACTCAGGGAATGTCCTTCCATTCAGTTTGACTTTGGAGGAGCAGCTTGTGGTGGTTCAGACTTGAGACTTTTCTGTGTGAATATTGCTGGATGGGAAGGCTGGTGCCCACGATGCACGTGGGGGAAGGACACTGCCCCGGGTGCTGGTCCCTCATGGTCAGCATGAGATGCTCAGCAGGGCCCAGGTTGCAGTCTGCATTTGGCACTGCAGTTGGTGGAAATGCAGCTCTTTGGCTTCCCTAGAAAAAGAAAAATCCCTATTTTGGCCTTATTTGTGGAATTTGGCAGGTTCACCTCAGGTGGGAAGGGCGAGAGACCGTGTCTTGCCTTTTCCCGCCGGCGCTGTGGATAGGCAGGGTATTACTGTAATGCCCGGAGTGGGAGCACACTGTGAGTACGCATTCTTCGTGTCAGCACTGACAGAGGCCAGCTGGGGAGGGTTAGAGCAGGGCTGGATTAGATCTCACTACAGCGCAGGTCTCTTCTATATTGGCTAGTTTCATCTCCAATCCCTTTTTGTCTGACTGGCATCAGGGAGTGCTTACACACATTCTCCCGGCTCAGTCCAGCCTTTCCTGTCATTTCCCCCTCTTTCACCCCTATTTTTTTCCCCCTTTTCCGTGACAAATGTCCTCGAGGAGTCGGCCATGAAATCTGTGCTGATTGGGGTGATCCTGAAGGGAATTTGTCTGCTAGCAGGTAATGAGATCTGTGCAGTAATTGCAATGTGTCCTGAATGTTTGCGTGCCTGCCCAGGGCAGGGAGCTGGCTGTGTGGTTAGAGGTAGCTGGAGGCATGAGGAGGAACAAGAATTTCCTAGGAAGGAAGAATGTTTTTGTTTTGAAGAGACCTTAAAGTTTTGTTTTGGAAACTTTAGGGCATGGAATTTCCTTGTTGGGGAGAGATGAACGCGGAGCCATGGGCATGGCCTGAGTGCATCTCTGCTCCATCTGCCTTGCTGGGTGTGGTAACCAAATTGGGGTGTTCTGGGCACAGGTCCCTGTTTTGTTCTTGGTGTAAACACAACATGTGTGCCCTCTTAGTTCTGTGACACCTTAGTTTTGCTTTTTACAGATGTGTTTTGCAATTTTTCCTTTTTCCTGTAGTGATTTAAACCAGCTTTGTGGGGAAGGAGGTGTTGTTTTAACTCGGAGGACAAACCCTTGCTGGCCTGTGCGCTTCTCCATCTCCTCCCCCTCTGTCTCCTTGAGTAGTAGTGCACGGTGGGAGAGAGGTCACAGCGGTGTGTTGCCATGGAAATGGCAGTAATTGTGCAAATATAATTGTGTCGGGGTCCGTTTGTTGCGGCTAATTCTCTCCCCCCCTCTCCCTCCCCTCCTTTTTTCTTTTGATAATAATAATACAAACCCTAATTAGGATGCACCAGGGAAAGGTTGCTCGGAATTCAGCTGCCGTGCGGGAGAGGCCAAGCCGGTGCTGTCCGGGAAGCCCACTGAACTCTCCAGTTTCAAGATTGGGCCCATGAATAGACCTCATCCTTCAAGGGGTTTTTTGGTGTATGGCAGCTAAATCAGAATATCTCTCTTCATCTGCACTTACTCTTTTAATGTATTGAAGAATATGATTCTTACATGATATACAACCAGTGGCTGGTTATTAACAGCAGTCAGGAAATGGTTACCTTCATTCAGAGCATGTCCAGCTGTCAGGATTTTAATAGCACTTGTATCTAGAAACAAAACTTTTCTCACCACATCAGTAACGCTTTAGAAATCAGTGAATGGATTTATTTGTATTTGAAAATACTACAGGCTACTTCCTAGTGTCTGTTCCCCACCCAGCCCCTGGGGGTTGTTCCCTGGGGCTGTTGGTTTAAACACTGCTGAGCGGACTGGAACAGGTTGGAAAATCCTTCCCTCCAGATAGCAGCCTTGGAAACAGCTCTTGTCTGATTATTCAGATAACAAGTTCTGCTGATTTGGGGGTTTTAGTCTTCAATTAGATAAGAAACTCATTAAACATTTTAAAGCCTCCTAATTATGTAATGAGTTAGATTGGCAACATTGCTCTTACTATTGATAGTTCAAATAATGGTAAACATTTGAGCTAAGAAGTTTTAGAGGTAATGAGAAGACTATGTAAGAGTGACTTCTCTTGTCAAATGGAGTTCTCCCCCCTTTTATTTATTGTTTTAAATATTCCTGGAAAGGAATGCCTATGCTTCTCCTAGGGAAATAAATTAGTTCTGAACTTCTTTTTAACATCCAGTTTCCAGTGGGCTTGCAAAGAGACAGCTGTCCATGTCTTGGAGAAGACTGGAATAATGGATACACAGGAAAGGCTCTGTACCCCTAGGTCTAACTGGGGAGTTTGACAAGCCAGAGATGTTCAAACAAAATTGACAAAAATAATTGGTAGTAATGGAGAGGAGGGAGAGAGGGCAAGAGAGCTGCCTGCTGAAGGGTATGGTCGCTGCAAGGCATGGAAGGAGTCAGTGATGTAGCTCCAGGTAACTGTTCAAGGGGTGATGCTGTGATATTGGACCCTAGGAAAATGTGGTTGTTAGCCAGGCTTTCAGAACTTTGGCACAGTGTCTCCTCTGTTTGGCTTAAAATCTGGTCTAAATTAAAATGTGGCACTGCACTGGCTTCTTAGGAGAGCAAGAGTATGTAAGGTGTTACTTTAGATCCCCTCCTGCTTTAGTCCTGTTTGCTGCCAGAAACAATGACAGGGACAAAGAGGATTCTTGTGGGTTTGGTTCCTCTAGGAAGAGCTGCCTTCTCTCTGCTGCTGAACGCTTCCTTTGCCTGTTTGTAAGCTGTGAGATTAGACAGTGTGTAAAGACCTGACATGTCAGCTTATTCTTTTCACCCATTTCAAACAAATAATTGAAGAACTTAAACCAGCTGTGTCCCATGGGAAAGCTGGGTGTTTAATTAGCCACCAGCCTGGGGTTGTGCACTGCCCTAGGGACTAATTTGCCACCCGGTGGGAAGGCCTGGTCCCACAGGTGTCAGCTGGGAGGCTGGGAAACAGCCTGGGCAGGTGTCCCTGCTGCTGCTCCAGGGGAGAGGGCTGGGCTAGGAATGTGGTATGGAGCTGGGCTCTCAGAAATGCAGAAATTCATGGCATCTCTCCTTTTGTTATCAACCAAAGCTACCTTCTCTTTGTCCTGCTCTGATCAACAGTTCTGATCTGAACTGAAGGGCATCTCAAGGATTTGGGACTATACCAAACCTGTCTCTCCAATGCCATTCAACAGCTTTTCCCTTAAATCTGCCTGTAAACTTCCCTCTTGCAATTTTGAGAGCCCTCCAATCCACTGATAACTTGCCAAACCACATAGTTCCACTGCTTAGTTCCAACTGAAGACTTCCCATCTTCTCCCAGACTGGGATTCTCCAGGCTCAGAGATGTCCATTATAGTCTGTTTACTCCAACACATTTCCTTCAAGTGTGGCCACAGCTTTGTGCTGAAATTTTAAATCTGTCCTTGCTGCTTCCTTGGACTGTAAGGTCCCACGCCAGGTTCTGGGTGCTGTGCAAGCCTGGCCTTAGTAGCTGGAGAAAGAAGGGCTGTGCTGAGTAGTATGAGCAACTCTGTCCATCAGCCCAGCTCTTCTTCCAGGCAGTAGTTATTGGCCAAATCCAGGGCTTTTCCACTACACTGAGCAGTTCTAGTTTATGTCAGGAGCGAGAGCGATGTCCTAGCAGAGGTAACACTGCTGACAGAACAGCTCTAGCATAGCTGGGAAGTGCAGAATTACCAGAACCTTCCATGTCCCTTTCAGTTCTCCTCAGAGCTCCATACGTGTTGTGTCCCTGCACTGGCACAACAGAGGCTTTGGAGCTGGATGCTGGTGCTGAGCCGTGGCTGATGGCAGAGGCAGCGCTGGTATCGCAGCTGAACGCTGGCTCTGGGGCCGGCAGCAGGGACTAGATGCCACTGCATAGCTGCCTGTGAGGCGTTGCTGGGGCGTGAGGAGGGACAAACCACCCACACACATGTTCAGGAAGCCTCTATCTTTGCTAATTTACTTTATCACTCATCAAGCCCAGCTCCAGTGCTCCTAATGCCCTGTGTCCCCTCATTTCTTTCCCTCAGGCTGCACTCCAATCTCTTTGGGGTGCACATTCTGCCCAGTGGCTTTTCTTTACGAATGTCTTTTGTGTTTTGATTTCCCTCCTTTGTGTGTGAATTCCTTCTTTTTCTTTCTGCTGTCCTCATTGTGCTTGCTAGCTAGATTCCCAGAGTAATGCTATTAGATTGGGATAATCCATGCTTGGTTTATCTGTGTGACTGTCTCTGAAGATTAGTGGAAACCAATGTTATGGGCTAGATAAAGCAAACTGGTTCAGAAGAGCTCTTCTGTCAGTCTGGAGGTGCCCAGGAAAACGACAGCAGGTTTTCATTAACCAGATTTGGGTGCAGTGTCTGGTAATTTTCTTGAGCCCTGTAGGGATACGTGTGCCTGGGGGGGTGGGCGAGCGGTGATGCAGTATGAGTTACCCCCTTTGCTTCTGAAGGGCTGGACAGAGCTGAAATCAGCTTAGTGCAATACGGCCAAGTGCCTGCACAGTTTTGTCTGTTGTTTGGTAACGAACTGAGTTTTGTGAGTGTCTTGTAACCAGAGGGTTTTCTGGGAATTTGAATTTCCCTAACTGAGGCATTCCCTGGCTACAGATGCATTTTGAGGCTGTCTGCAGCAGTGGTGCTGGAACATCCTCTGCTCAGATCTGCAGACTTTAAAATGCAAGTTTCCATGTACTCAGTCTGTGTATGAAAGCAGCATAAAATCCTTGTCTGTGCTGTTTTGTGGTGTAGGCTGAAGCTCTGTACACAGCACCTTACATGCAGCACCTGGGAGCACAGCACAGAAGTTTCTTTTCCTTGCTCTCATGTTTGTGGCCAGCCACTCTATAGCGAGCGTGGGGCTCCCTGCCATCAGCTCTTTGCCTTCTGGTGGCTCCTGAAGAGGATGGCTGAGGAGCAGCAGTGCTGGGGAGGTCGGCCTGTGCCTGCTGGTGCTCTGGGGAAGGGAGTCACAGTCCCCTGCAGTGAGATCCCATGTCTAAATCTCTTTTGCAGGTGTGGAGTGTGCTGTTAACATCAATGAGTGTGAGGAGGGTCCCTGCAAGAATGGAGCTGTCTGTGAGGATGGCATTGCTGACTATACCTGCCACTGTGCCCCTAGCCAGGATGGCATTATCTGGGGAGGGAAGAACTGCTCTGTCAAGCTCACTGGGTGCCAGACACACGACTGCCAAAATGAGGCCTTGTGCATCCCAACCTACCAAGCTGAGAGCCACGGCCACCTGTGCCAGTGCCAGCCTGGTTTCTATGATGCCACGTGCTCAACACCAACAACGTTTTCCTTTGCTTCCAGAGGGTATCTCCTCATTGAGCTGCCCATGAACAATCAGAGCAGGAGGGACGTAGCAGGAGATGAGCTTGCCAATGTGTCCCTCCGGTTCCGAACCACCTTGCCCAGCGCTATCCTTTTTTACCGAGGCCATGAAGCTGAACACTTGTTCCTGGAGCTCTCTGATGGCATTCTGCATGCAGGACTGAAGAGGGAGGATGCTGTGTACCCGCTGCTCCTGGAAGGGCTGAGAGTTGATGATGGCCAGTGGCATAAAGTTGAAGTTGTTCTGAACAGCACTGTGCAGCTAAAGCTCTGGCATGACTCCTGTGACGCAGGCGTCTGCGTGCAGAGCTCCCCTGTCCCCCCTGGCACTGCTCTCATCCCACACACCTTCCAGAACTTGTATGTTGGAGGTGCTGAGGATCCAATGGCCAACAACACATGGAGCCAGCAAGGCTTTGTCGGTTGCCTGGAAGACTTTCAGATAGATGCTGTAGCTTTGCTCCCTCTGGATCTGCCCGTGGGTGAGTCCTCCCTGGTGAAGCAGGGCTGTGACCGGACAGAGTGGTGCCTCTCCCAGCCCTGCTTTCATGGAGGGCTGTGTGTGGACCTTTGGACAACCTTCAGGTGCGACTGCTCGAGGCCCTATGGAGGCCCAGACTGCTCATATGGTGAGTGCTGCCTGATTGACACCTGCCAGCTCCTCTGTCAGTCAGTGATAGGCATTGATGCTAGCTCTGGATTAAGTATTTCCTACTTGACCAGTGAGAAAACTAAAGCAAAACCCTCTGCAAATGAAATAGTTATTGATGCCTTTTCTGTCACTTGGGCCTGCAGGAACAGCCACGGGTTTGTGGTGCTGATGTTACTCCTCCTTGAGCCAGAGGCTCTGACTGCACCTTTGTATCAGATCTGTGTGAATGCAGGAGGGCAGGGAGGTTGTCTGGCTGTGAAAAGTTGATCTTCAGCTTCTGAGTTGAGGATGGCTACGAATGTATTGCTTTTTAGATAAAACAGAAAGGGTTAAAGGAAACTAACAATTTTGAGTTAAAATCCTGACTATTTGCATCTTTTTGTTCCTGCAAGGCTTATACCAATATACCAATGTCATTGGTTTCTGTTTTGCTTCTGAGCCCTAAACAGGCCAAGTACAAAGTTATGAATTTTAAAAGCAACTTTGTAGCTTAGCAGTCCTTGAGTAAATCTGCTGGGTGGCAAGGACTCCACTAGACCTGCATTTCCCTCTCTGCTACTTGGGAGCTGGAGCCCGTGCCCTCCAGACAAAGCCAGGACACACCCATCTTCTTGGTAACTTCTCAGAGCTGTGACATTACTGCCTGACATTCATAAGGTTTGAATACCCCTGTGCCAGCTGCATTCCACTTGTCACTGAGCTGATGTGTGTTTCTTTTCCCTTCCAGAGCGCCCAGCAGCAACATTTGGCCTAGAGAATTCCACCAGTTTCGCCTCTTTCACCCTTTCTGGTGGTCTTGGTGCAACCTTCAACATCTCCTTTTTCATTCGTAGTCGGAAACCTGATGGTTTGGTGTTGCAAATCAGCAATGACACTGACCCCTGCCTCAGCATATACTTGAAGAATGGCAAGCTGAAGGTAGAGATGGATTCTGCAGATACTGTGACCTTTCCAGAAAATTTAGTTGATGGGAGAATACATTTGGTAGTCCTGTCTTTCCAAGGAGGAACTGTTGGTGCTTACCAATCAGACACATACCTGGAGCTAGGACAGCTCGTAGCAAGACCTCTTCTAGCTGGTTATGAAGTGCATATTGGTGGACATCCTGACCCAGGCAGCACTGAGATGTGGGGAGGGTATTTTAAAGGGTGCTTGCAAGACATCCAGCTGAACAGCCACCAGATAGAGTTTTTTCAGGTTGAGAACTACAGTCTGTCCCAGGAGCTCAACAGGACCCAACATGGTAATCTTGTGAACGGATGTGTCTCGGATAACACCTGCAAGGTATGATGTCTTGTCTTTGTCTCTACACGTGTGCAGTTGTTTGAAACAGTTCTGTGGTTGCAGAACAGTTTGATTGTTGCTGGTATTGGGAAGCTGAGAAGTTTTGTAAGTACTGAAGGACACACAGTCCTATTGCTCCTGCTTCACACAACAGACTCACAGAAAGCTGTCGGTGCAAGGAAGTATGTCCGTGATGCCCTCAGGTCAGCAGCTTTATGCCACACATGCAGTTGCCTCTGGTGTTAAGTGTGTCCTTTGAGTGACAGAACTTAGTGACGGTTCCAGGAGCACTGTAGCTTGGCTCATCTGTGTCTCACCTTGGCTGCTGTGCTGTGGCCTTTTCCAAATCACTGTAGCTCTGCTGAGGGAGTTCCTGGTGATCAGCACACAGGGAGAGTCGGACTCTCAGGAATGTCTTGTACAGAGACCTCATGCTTCCTTCAAGTGCTGTTAAGTCACTATTTGATTACCCTTCTTTCTTGATGCAAGCACTGCCCCTGCTAATCTTTGTTGTCCCATTTCCTTCTACCACATTCTCAGATCCAAAGATTAATCATGCGGCTCCTCAATTGTGTGTTCTGTTTTCCAGTCTGAGCCGTGTCAGAACGGTGGCAGATGCACTGTCACATGGAATGATTTCCACTGCAGCTGCCCAGCTAATTTCACTGGGAAATTCTGTGAGGAAAGAGTCTGGTGTGAAAGTGACCCGTGTCCAGAAGCTACCACCTGTATCGATGTTCTAGCAGGCTATGTGTGTAAGTACTGCTCTCCTGTTTATGTGCTGGCAAAATCTTCCACGCTCACTGTCTGTGGGCACTATTCCTGGTTCATACTGTAGTAATAAATAGAAATATGGAGCAGAGACAGTACTCTTCTGTTTTCTTCTACTATGACCTGATTAGGGCAGAACCTGCCCGCTTTTGTGGGGTGATGGCCTACCTTGTTATTATTGCAGTGCAAGGACACTGTCCTGCTCTCTCATTTCACCAAGTAGGACCCAACTAAGTATTGCAGATGTGCCTTGGTTTTCTCTTCAGACAAACCCATGGAGTTGGCTAGTGATGCCCTGACACAGAGAGAGTGTTGGCTCGTGTCTAGAAAGTGTCCTGGAACCCAGGATGTCGAGGTGTTCCCTGTTCTGCCACGGGCTGCCTCAGCAGCTTTGGGTGTATTATTTTCCTGAACTGAGGTTCTAGTTTTTTTCTAGCAGGAAGCAGGGAATAGTTGTGGTTTTGTGCAGTGCTGTGAGGCTGAGTAAAAATCACTACACAAGATCTGGATACTATTGTTGGAGGTAAAACTGTAAACAGGAAGAGCTTTAAGGATGCCAGCAGCTAGGCCTGTAATTCTGCTTGCACTAAGCTTACATGATCCTTAAGGGAGAGAACCTGCCAGGAGTTTGCCATTGGTCTGTCTCACACGTGACACCAGCCACCTTTCAAATCCCTCATGTGTTGCCCCTTCGTTCACAGGTCTGGCTAATGCAACGTTCGATAGCTATGCAGCCATTGAGTTTACCACCAACACGTCAGTGACTAGAACTCTGAGCAGCCTCCACATGGATTTCAGAACCAGGGATGAAGATGCTGTTTTGCTGCGGGCTGTGGAAGAAGTGGATTCCCTGCAGATAGCCATTAAGAACTCCTCTCTGCTTGTTGACATCAGGAGTGGGAATAGCATCGAAGGTGTCAGCTTCCTGAGTCAGAAGTCTGTCACGGACGGTGCCTGGCACACCATCTCTGTGTCGATGGAAGAGCCATCTGCGCTCTCTTCCAGATGGCTGGTGCGTTTGGATGGGTCTGTTAATGTGACTCTGCAGGGAAATGCTGGGAACTTGGACTTCCTAAAGAACAACGCGCTGATTGTTCTAGCTGAAAACTTCACTGGCTGCCTCGGCCAAGTGAAGATTGGGGGAATCTACCTGCCTTTCACTGCCCACCTCTCATACCCCCAGCCAGAGCAGTTCCAGCAGTCCAGCAGAAGGACCGTCCAGCTGGGCTGCACTGGGGCTGATGTCTGCGCGTCCAGCCCCTGCCTCAATGCCGGCACCTGCGAGGACTTGTTCAATTCCTTCCGCTGTGCCTGCAGTGCTGGCTGGGGGGGGCTGCTCTGCGAGTCCAACATCGATGACTGCCAGTCAAGCCCCTGTGTTCATGGGGACTGTGTCGATGCAGTCGCAGACTTTCAGTGTGAATGCTTCCGGGGGTTTATTGGGAAGAAGTGTGACATCAACGTTGATGACTGTGTGCGGCACCAGTGCCTAAATGGAGCTACCTGCGTCGACGGTGTTTATGGCTACTCCTGCAAGTGCCCTCCTCAGTATTCAGGACCTCGCTGCGAGTAAGTGCCTTGGCTGCTTTGATGCCAGTGTCAGCCTGGTGTAGGCAGTTACCTAGTCCTCTATTGCATTATCCTTCTGTGGCCTGGCTGTGCTGTGGTTTGGTATTCCAGTGGTACCCCAGCTCTACTTAGATTGTCATCAGCACGAGCAGACAGCTACATGAGAAAAGCCCCAGCACTGATACAGCTCCTGCACATTCTGAGTGTGCTCAGAGCACTGATACGACGGGTGAGGATTCTGGAGACAATCTGAGATGGTTTCCTTCTCTGCTTGTGTCAGAGTCCTTCCTAGAAATACCAGTGTCTGTGCTTAGGACCCTCACCAGCCCAGTCTCCACTGAGCCCCACCTCTGCCTTTCCCCAGACCTGCGTGCTTTGAAGGCTTCTCTTGCTTTTCCCAGGTGGCCGTTCCCGCCCGAGCAATGTGGGAAGAACTTCACCTGTCTGAATGGTGGCAAGTGCATCAGTGAGACCTGGGGAGCCAACTGCACCTGCAAGCCAGGTTTCACTGGAAGGACGTAAGTGCTTTTTTCTGGTGCCTGCAAAGGAGCTAGCGCTCTGATTCTTACGTCAGGGGGACAGCTGAGCAGGCTCAAACGCTTCATCCTTTTCTGTATCCTTTTGCCAAAGAACTGCTCCAAAGCTGTAAACTAGAACTGTCTTTAGAAGAGGCTGTCTCAGTATGATCCTGCTGCCCATTCTGATTGTTGCAGCATGAACTGCTTCCACATAGTCCCTGTGCCTCCTGAGAATTCATTAACTGCTAGAAACCCACAGCAGCTTGTCACACAGAAAGGGCTAAGGAGGGTTGGTATGAAGGAGTAAAAACTTCCTGGTTTTGGACCCTGGAGAAAGCACCTGAAAAAGGTGCAATAGGAACTTTTACCATAAATGAGACTTTTGTGGGCTGTATGATCTTGTGTTCTGTGGCACAAGAACATATGTGAGAGATTTCTTTTTGTTCTAATACACTTTTCCTCTCCAGTTGTCAAATTAATATAAACGAGTGTGATCCAAACCCCTGCCAGAACGGAGGAACGTGTCACGACTCTGAGAACAAGTATGAGTGTTTGTGCAGCGCCAGCTACACGGGAGAGCGCTGCGACGTTAACGTAAGCACTTCCCTCGCTCGCGGGAGCAACTGGCTCTTCTTCCAACCTGTGCATGGTGAGGGGTGGCAGAAGCAGGCTTAGCAGGGGCCTCAGGTACTGGGGTGTTAGTGAGCAGCCCACGTGTTGCGCAGTTGCACACTGGTCCGCACGCTTAGGAGCCCAGCTGAGACCTGAGAAGCCTAAGTGTGAAATCACATTTTCTTTGCAGTGTTGGTGTGTGTTAAGCTCCAGCATATGAGCAACTGCAGAAACACTCTTGAGTATCCGCACAGGCTGCCCTGGGATGTTCAGGGCCGTTTCTGCAACTCTCCTTAGATTTTGCAACTCCTTGGGCAGTCGTCAAACTCCTTCAGTTGGACTTGTAGAAAGGAGATATTACTTGTATCTCTCCCACAGTTTCCTGGGGAATGGAATTTCACCTGGCATTTTATCTTGGGTGGGATAGTTAGAAAACACCTTCCCTCTCCAGAGATTGTTGGGATGGAAATGGATGCATTTTGGAGAAGGGAAGTCAGATGAAGGCAAGTGAAAAGTGATTCAAGTCCAAGTAAAGAATAGCATCCTGTTCCTGCTGAGTCTGTTTCTGATGCAAGGGGCCTGGTGGATGCCATCTCTGTGGTGCTTTGCTTTTCTCACGTCGGCAAAGCATCGCAGCTCGAGGCTGGAACCTTCCTGTGCGGGTGCTGCTACACTGTACACGTGCTTTTCCTCTGTAAAGCTACTGCATGGACAGGCAGCTTGTCTGGTAACCTGGGAATGTACTAACCTGTTCTGCATGGAAAGGGCTGTGCGCCGAGGTGGGGGTTGCTGCTGTTGCTGTTACTGAGGGTTCTGCAGTGCATGTGCCACAGGGTCACTCCTTTGGGCATCCCTTGCCTCCCCTGTCCCAGGACACTTCTGGGAAATTCCTTAATTCATCTTTGCCACCCCTGTTACTGTTTGCAGAGCTGGTTTCCCTCTTAAAAGTCCAGAGCCCATGACAGGGGCAGGGGGAGGACAGGGAATGGCTGTTGGCTGTTAACAATAGCTGTAGAAGGAAGGGATGTTGTAGCTGCGCTCTCTTGCCTTTTCTCCTTCCCCCAAGAGTAGCAAGCAAAGAGCATGCAAGAGGCACAGGGCTGGACACACTAAACACTGCTGCTGCACCGTGTGACTAACTGCATGCTGCGCAAAGCTAGAGCTAACTCCTAGTGCATCACCTGAGCCTGAGTCTTGGCAGCCCCAGAGAATCAACTGGAGCTTCAGTCATCTGAAAACGGCAGAAGGACTCGCGGGTACTCTGGGAATATTCCTTCTGTGCTGGATCACTCTGGCACTGCCATAGCCTGTATGGCATCCAAACGCTGTCAGGAGTCCAGCTCGAGTTCGTGAGGTGGCAGATGCCATTGCTCAGGTTTAGCTCACTGCAGTTTTAAAGCTTTCTCCAATGACAAAAATTCCACGTTTTTTAAAATTCTTTGCTGTTGTGTCCCATACCATCCTTAACGCCACCGGACCCTAAACAATGCCCATTCAGCTGTGTTTCGCTCCTCAGTCTTTTATCATCTGCATCTCCCACCCAAGTACTGACCTCTTTAACATCCTTCCTGCTGCAACTTCTCAAGTCTGTTCCAGAACATTTTTATATGCTGTGGACATTGAAGTATGTGCCTTTGTAATTTAAAATGTTGAACCTTAATTTTTAGTACTGGTCCCTGGCTTGAGGCAGTTCTCTGGGGTCACTAACATTCACACTGCTCTGCATTAACTGTCTAGGTTTATGTAATTTTTTGCAACACTGGTTAGCTCTTTCCTAGTGCCACCTGGGTGTGTTTTGGTCTGGTGTTGGTAAGGATGTTTTAAGGCCCCTGAAAGATTTCCACTGTGGATGCTGCATGTCTGAGTGTTACTGCTTTGGATTGGGAAGAAGAGTTTGGATATGTTACTGGCCGTCCTTCACATTGAAAATACGCCATTTCAGAATACCAGGTTTGAATGTGCTTTGCTGACAGATGAAGGAACGGATGTGATGGATCTCTGCACAGGTGCCCTTAAGCCCTGTGCTTGTTCCTGGCTTGTCCTTTGCCAGTCAGCTACAGAACTCATTTTTTCTGACCATTTTGGGTTCTTCGACTTATGTTATTGTAACCACCGGAGTTTCATTGTTTCTCCATTAATTTCTTTTACAGAAAGGGACTCCAGGTGCTCTCTTCCCCTCCCCAGTAATTGAAGTAGCTGTCCCTGTAGCCTGTGGCTCTTTACTGCTACTCAGTATTGGTCTCATATTCATGATTCTAACTGCAAGGAAGAGGCGTCAATCAGAGGGAACCTACAGTCCAAGTCAGCAAGAAGTGGCAGGAGCTCGGTTGGAGATGGACAGTGTCCTAAAGGTGCCACCTGAAGAGCGGTTAATATAGGCACTGCCGTGACACGGAGATGCACCTGCAAGGTCTGCTTTGACCTTGATCTGTTCCCAGCACTTGCAACAGCAGATCCGCCCTATCTCAGTTTCCCTAAGGCACGGCAATGAAGACATGGCTTAGAAAGACAAGGCAGACTGTCCATGCACTCGCTGTCCGGGCTGGTTTCAGTGCGTTGAGACCCTTGCAGGCCCTGAGACCCTTTAACCCCTTCCCAGCCCAGGGCCTGCTCGTAGCGTCCGGCTGCAGGAGCTGCTGAGGTACAATCCTGCTTCCAAGTGCTCTGGCTCCGTTCTGCCTTTCAGGCAGCAATGGCATAGTTAAACCTACTTTGAAAGGCAGGGTTGAATTAGGCACTAATTTACAGATTAAGAGCTATATATATGCTTTTAAGGAGCGCTGCAGAGAGGGTGTTTATGATTGGGGTGTATATACTGTTGTTTTTGCCAAGAACTGGAAGGCACTCAGAGATTTCCCAGCTCAGGGCTCTAAGGCTTTCACAAGCAGCCTGCAACAGCAACAGCAGCCATGAACTCCTGCCCGTGAGCGCCACGGTGTTACAGGGAATTACTGAAATCATTGTCTGAATCGATGCTTTGTGAGGTGATCTGTTAGACATTCCCATGGGTACCGCAAAGGAAAGGTACAGTCAGAGCTTGGGGGGTGGGGGCCAGTGCTGGGGTTTGCTTGGGGGAAAGAGGGGAGCAGGAAAAGGGTCCCCAACTGCTTCTGTATTCCTTGTACTCTTGTGTGACACAGAGGAGACAGTGGAAGGGTGAAGCTCCTGTCCAGCACTGCTGTCAGTACACTGCAGCTCAGAGAGGGGCACTGGGGATGGGGATGTGGGATGCAGCACTGTCCCAGAGGAAGCTCTGAGTAACACCCTGTTCTACCGCAGCAGCCTGTGTGGGCGCATCTTAGCAACTCCTCCGTTGTGGGAGCAGTTGGGGCTGCAGGGGCTGCCCTTCTCCTGGCAGTTGTTGCAGCCACGGTGATTGCCATGAAGAGGAGGAGAGCAACTCAGGGAACTTACAGCCCAAGCCGTCAAGAAAAAGATGGGGCTCGAGTGGAAATGTGGAATGTAATCAAGATGCCACCGACCGAGAGACTGATCTGAGGACCGTGGTCACACGACAGCTGCCCTGTCCTCCTTTAACAGTCTTGGAACTGCTGCAGCATCTGTCTTAGGTCTTGAGCTGTGTTTTTTGTAGGACAGGTCTGTACTGCTTTAAGCTACTTCATAGGCTGCAGGCAGCTGCCTGCTGTTACTTGTCAGGAATAATTCAACTGCTTGAAGGACTTTGGATATCGCAGCTCATCCCATCAAACATCTGCATCAACTTGGTCTACCAGCCAGAGCAGTGAAGCCTAGGAGTTAAAACCAGGTCTAGAGGGGCCAGTGGAGGAGAGACGGCACACGGTGGCTGTGGCAGCAGGGGGGAGGAGCACAGCACAGGGCTGCGGGTCACCATGGGCCGTCTGGGCACTGCTCAGCTGGGTGCTTCTGCCGCTCCCTCAGTCATGCTGGGGTGCAGCTGCTGTCACTGTCATGCCAGGCAGTCAACAGAAAGGCACCGTGCAGATAGAGACACAGGGCTTATTAATGTGAATTAAACCACTGTAATAAGAAATAATGTGAATTGTGTGGTTGTTTCAAAACACACGTGCCTGGGAGCCACCGCCTAGAGCTGCTGCTGCCCTTCCCCGACCAGGCCAGAGCCACTACCACAAAATGCTCTCAGACTCACGTAAGTACCTTTAGATGCTTCTACTAAAGCTTTCCCCAAGACTGAACCATAGGAATATTTCAAGTGCCTTCCTGAGACTGAGGTGCCAGTTCCAGGATCAACTTTCTTGAAGATGTTTATATGTGGGGAAACCAATCACTGGCTTGGATCAGGCTTTGCAACCCCCTGGACCACAGCGGCATGACCACTGAATGGGCCTTAGGAAGAGATGTGATGGGTGACACCAAGTGGTCCATGCTCATGTGAGGAGGAGAGATTTCAAGAGCTGGTAACCTTGCAGGACAGCCCCACAATGTCAATACAGAAGGGTGGACTTCAGTTGATGCTAACCTCGTGTCCTTCAACACAGAGCCAGGGCTGTGGTGCAGGGGGACACCACATTCATGTTCTGTGCTGCCCTGAGCAGGGTATTTGCTTCACCTCTTCGCAGTACTGTTCTTGCTGCTGTGCACACATCGTTAGCATAACACGGCAGAGCCTGTGGCAGGAGATGTGGCAGAGCAGGCCAAGTGAGGTCTAAAGTTATTCCCGTTTCAGGATAATTACTGCAACTATCAATGAGAAATATTTTAGAAAACAGTGCTGCTTTTTAATCTCTAAAACACTGATAATGGGCAGGGGGTAAATCTGCCCACTATAGCTAATTGCCACCAGAAGAAAATTCTGTTCTATTTTGCTCTTAATTCTTTATTTTTTTACTGTAGATGTAAATTTTTCTGTAATTCTCAGCAAAGGGAAGAGTATAAAATACTGATGGGTCTATCTGCTTATGAACAGGGCTTCTGTGTGTGTGCAACTGCTGCTCTAAGAATGAAAATGTTTGGAAAACATAGACAAAAAAACCCAACCCCAAACCACTGGGCAACAATGCAACTGCTACTTTGTGTGTACAGCCACATTTCCTCTCAGACTGGGGAAGAGCTGGAGGAACATGTGGTGATGCCTGGCTATGGACACAGAGCTGGAAAAGGACTGACCTAACTTCAGTGTGAGGAGCTTGCTATCACTGTTATTTATTTATTAGTAATAACGCTGCTGTTACTGTTAATACGAGTGATTTGCTCCCTGTACTCTCCAGCTGCTCCTTAGGAAGCTCTAAGGGCTTTTCGGAATCAGGGCGGTTGCAGTGCCCTGGCCTTGCTGCAGTGGAACGGGGCAGACTGCATGGCTCAGGAACAAGATGAGTGGAGATTTGTGATGGGGGAGAGAACAGAGGAAGAGGACCAGGTGTTTCTGGGAGCGCAGCTCTCAAGGGGCTCCTGTGTCTGCAGGAACAGAAATTCACTCTCTAAGGGTGGGTTACCTTGTGGTGAGAAAGGAGTACTTGGGGTAGTAGCTGTGGGGTGGTGTGGGGCAGAGCACCCTGTGTCCTGGCAGAGCCCCCCACCCAGCCTTTACCTTGGTGCATAGGTAGGACCAGGAGGAAGCCTGTGGCAGGCCAGTGGCTGCCCCCGGGCTGGGGAAACAGCCCGTTACAGCCAGGGTACTGCCAGGAGCTGTGTGTACATCTGTGGTGCAGCTCTGCTCCAGTGACTCTGGTCAAGCTGTAGAAAAATCAAGGCAGTGACAGGGTGGACATGAACCAACATCCCTCCTGGCTGTGTAAAGCAGGATTGTGTTGGAACTGTTACTATGCGACTGTGGTACTCTGGAAGGCAGCAAGAACCTACAACCCCCAGCAAGGACACCAAAAGCCACCAAACCACAGGTGCTGGGGCTGTTGCATGCCTGCTGCTCTTGGGCACGAAGGCTGCTGCTCAGTCACTGCCCAGGCTTAGCAGATGGTTTCACTGGGAGCACCCGCAGCCGGTATCAGCACCAGCGTTCCCAGTCGCTATCAGTGTCTTGAGCGTTTCTGCAAAATAATTTATGGAAGTTCTTTGTTTTTCAATAATGAACTTTTAACTTTCTTTTTGATATTTAATTTTTGAATATATTTTTTCACAAAACTGGATTTGCTGTAGTTGATGATCATGAGCCTGATTTTCTTTTGTACTTGTGAATTTTATAATTTGTAAAAAATTAGAATGTCCTTCAGAAAAGAAATTTACAATAAAATTTGGTTAAAAATAGACCTGGGCACCTTGTGCTGTGATTGCTTTTCTTCCTAGGGAGTTACTTGATGTGAAGGTGGCCAACTGTGGCCTGTGACATGCAGTTTAGGCAGCTGCACCCTATAATGCCTCTTTTACAGTTAAATCACTACTTTGGGTGTTATTTTTATTTGTTACACCCTGAGCTCTAAGCATAGGCCTGAGGCGCGCAGAGCTGTATGCTGAGGACAGGAAAATGTACAAAGCTGAATCTGAACTCAGTGATGGACAGTAACAGACAAGAAGTAAGAGGAGCCCTTCAAAAATACTTCCCCATCAGAAGGAGCTGGTGCACAGCCACGCTCGCTCGCCTAGCCAAGCCTTTCCTTTACAGCTGGCATGAGTGGGAGTGAATCACATTAGAAATTGCTGGGTTTAAATAAGACAAAAGCCCCTAAACACTGCCCTATGGACACTCTGGGTCTGTTATTATGGGAAGCACGTAAATCAGCCTCCTGCTTGCACATACTATTCCAGAAGCAGGAAGGTCACAGCTCCAGGAGCTGCTGCCTCATCCTCCCAGGTCCCAGAGATGTGGTCAACCTCCCCCTTCCCCCTGAAAATGAAGTGAAGAGCAGTTAATGCCGTTTGTGTTGGGTGTTCATGCTTCACATTGCTTCCAAACTGACTTAAAAAATATTCCAAGAGCGTTTGCTTGTCTAAAAATCAGTGGCATACAATATTCCATAACATGGGCAGAGCTGGAAACTGATGCTCTGCAGTGATAAGAGCTTCACCTGCACATTGGTCCCTTCTGTTAAGCAGGTGCCAGCACCCTACTCAGCAGCAAACCAGCGTATGCCAGTACAAACTGGAGGATTCAAAGGGATGGTGTCACACGCAGTGTCTCCACCGTAACACAGAAAGTTTTATCATCATCTAGCCCATTGCAAAGGAGCTCTGAGCTTCCAGGCTGAGTTTATATACAACATCCACATTCTGAACTGTATAAAATAAAATGGAACTAGTACCTTGGACTTTAAATATTTTACTATGCAATACTAAAACCATCTGTCTTCCAACACAAAGAGAAAATACAAACCCAACCGAATGGCTTGGCAGAGTAACAGTACGTTACAGAGATAGCATACTCATGGCATACTACGGCCTTTCTTTCCCAAACTGTTGGCATGTCAGGTATTAAAGAGTATTTTTCTTTTGCATTGCACAGACTCAAACGCAGAGACAGCTGTTGTCATACACTAGAGTAAGAAAACGTCCAAGATTATATGACTAAAATAGATACATTGGAAATCAGATAAAGCTTTACAAGAATTTCCCCGTGTGTCCAAAATGATTTCCTTTATCAAAGGCTTAATGGTGATGTGATTACCTCTCCTGGAGTAACATGTTCTACATCAGACTGTGCCCAAATTAAAAAACAAAAAGAAAGAAAGAAAAAGCACCACTGAAGGAACACAAGCGTGAGCACTGCAAAGACAGCAGGTTTTACACGGGATGCTACGGTCAAGATGAAACCTCTTGAGATGACTATCGCCACCGCTACATGTCTTATAAACCAGACTGACCGTACCCTCGAACCTTTTCATGCTGCTCTCACACTGTGTGACCCAGCAAGCCACAGCGCGGTCCAGTTAACATCCTGTTAAACCAGCAAAGTGGTCTCAGCAACAGTGGGAGGAAGACTCTGGCTTTTCAGGCAAGCTGGCACCCATCTGCCTCCCAGTACCCCCATACTTACTCTGCACACAGGCCCTCATGGCTGCACCCTGGCATTTACTGCAGGCAAACTTTTATATCCCAACTCTCTCCTCTTTTTTGTGTGTGGTTTTAATAATGAAGTAAGATATTGATACATCCCATTCAGATGCTGCCATCTATAATAGCTATATATAGCATTAACACATATGTATAAGAACTAGGATACGCTTTATGGCCTCTATTTCTGATGTATTTAACAATAACCAAACAAATTTAAAA
>VZTU01027549.1:176964-217307 GCA_013400835.1 Zapornia atra | reverse complement strand
AAAAAAAAAAAAAGAAAAATTGATTGCTGGTGTTTCCAGTTTCCCACCAGAGATGCAGGACCAGACCCTGAGCAATTGCTCTGTGCACCAGCTTTCCTGCAGCAAGGAACCAATACAATTGTGCCCCAGAGATCCCGTCACCCCTCAGTGTCAGTGGACCAGGGAGGGAAATCAAAACCTGCAACCAAAGCTCATCCCAGAGTGTAACCTAAACGACCCTCTGGATCCATTCAGTGCCCTCCCACCACCCCCCCAAGTTTGGGTTTGTTTGCTGCACTTTATATACAGCTTATGTTAATGCACGGAAAACCAGCCCCATCCACAGGGGCAGGAGGAACACTGCAAGGAGCAGCCATGCCACGTTCCAGTAGTGCCGTGTGTGAAAAACCAACCCAAGCCCAAACACCCTCCTGCTCTGGTCAGTGGGGGTTTTTGGTAGCAGAGAGTGAGGGACCAGCCCAATGGGGGCCTCTGAACTCTGGGCAAAAAGCTCTCGGGTGTGAATCGCAGCACGGTGATGGTCCTGCAGCTAGCCTGGCTCAGCCTTCCAGAAAAGAAATGCTTGGTTTTATGCTGGCTCAAAAAAACCCACCCCAAACTCCCAAAACCCCCTCTGTCAATTCCAAAGCGACATCAAAAGGCCATCAGGAGTGCTACTCAAAGGTTTCCCATCTCTTTCTGAGCTGTTCAACCTTACCTGGTGTGGATGACACATCTTGCTTTGTCTTTTTTAACAAATCTTCAAATGGATCTTTCGTCTCCTCAGATTTTGAGGACAGTAACACTGACTCTAAGCCCTTAGCTGGCCTGGAAGGGATCAAAGGGGGTTCATTAGACAGGAGAGCTAATGCTTGTTTGGAATCTGCCTTTGAGCTGGACTGGCCCACCTGAAATGTTCTGGTTTTAGAAGGCCCACTTAAACATGCTGGCTGTAGAGAGCTTGTTGGAGAAGGGCTGTGGCTCTGCAGCAATAAGGAGCCAGTCGGTGGCACAGCTGGAGCCTGGCTGAACAAGTTTGGCATGGATAGTGTTGAAATGTTTGGCTGAGGTCTTTGTGGTGGGTAGAAGCTAGAATTAGGTGTTATGAAGCTAGAGCTATAGGCATGACCTAGGGAGGGTGTGAAAGAGCCCCTTGGGGGTCTAACTAGAGACACTGACAGGGCTCCTGGCACTGTTTGTGTAAAGGGATTAGGAGATGGCTGTAAGAAATGGGGTGGTGCTGGGGAAGGATAACCAAGTGGCTGGACAAATGGTGCAGCTGGAGGAGACACAAAGTCACTTGCTACCGAGACAAAGCTGGCTGCAGAAGGTGGAGTGGCTGAGCTCTGCAGGCTGCGGAGACCCTGCTGCGGGCCACTGCTTTGCCAGCTGGCTGTTTTTAAGGGATCCAGGAGATTAAGAAGGTAGTCGCTGTCATTACCTGCATTATCTGTCTTCACTTTGACCGGCTGGAGCATCTCAGCAGTGCTGGGAGCACTGGACAAAAGCTGAGATGGATGTGAGGAATAATTTACAGACTGGTGGGTGTCAGGGTCTAAGGACACGCTACCAACTCCAAAGGGCTCGGGGATAAGATCTGAAACCAAATGGCTACGTCCTGTAGTGTGGGTGGTAAGCATTTCTGTTGGCCCAGCTGGAGTCTGATGCTTGGAAGCCCTGGGTGCTGGTGGTGGTGGCACTATCCCCAGTTCAGGAGTCTTTCTTCCCTGCGGCCTAGGAATGGTGATGTTCCCTTGAATGGCAGGATTTGGCTCATCCTTTTCTGCCGGAGCCAGAATGCTGTCTCTGCTCCGAGGTCTCCAGGTGATGGGCGGCATGTTGCCCAGCGCAGTCAAGGGCCTCTCTGGTGAGCTTTGGGAATACTTGGTAGGAATAGCCATGTCATCATGACCCATACTCCACAGCTTGTTGTAAGGGTGAGACAGCTTCATGGTTGGCACAATCCTGTTCCTCTCAGACACACCGAGATCCATCCGCTGCAAGAAAGCAGGAAAAAAGTTACCTTTTGCTGATCTGACAACACAGGTTGTAGTAAAGGAGGGTCATTTAAAAAACACAGTTTGGAGGGGACCTGAAAATTCCAGGTATTACTCTCACTGCTGAGCATCAGCTTCAAAGATAACTGTGGGTGACAGCCAATGGACAAAAGAGACTCAGGAACAGGGCAGATAGATATTTCCTCCTTTAGAAGCAAGGCTGTAGCTTTAATGGAAGAAGTTCCTGTCCTGTAACTGGCTCCCATTCCAATAATTTCCTAATTCAGAAATGAACTTTGAAACACATGAACAAACAGCTGGAAAATGGATGCATCTACCCAACAGCATGGAAACGTTCCTCAGAGCAGCACAGCAGACAGGCAGCCCTGGTTCTGAGCAAACCACCAGCATACAGGAAACCCTGCCCAAACCTGGTAATCAAACGTGCATCTCTGGTCTCCCTCTTCTTTGGGAGTTCGCAGGTCTTCTAGGCTCTTAGCTTGGCTGAGAGGCTGAGGTTGCGTTTCTACTTCTAAGTTAGGGAAAATGTCTTCAAGGAGGTTGATTTCTGTGGATTTGCTTGAGAGCAGAGGGCTGGGAGGCAGGGGCTCTCTTGATTTTTCTGGACTGACTGCCTCTTCCCCATCAGCACTGTCAGATTCCTTCAGGGCTCGGTATGGCTGAGGCCTAGGAGAGAACCAAAACTCATGTTGCAAATGACTGTCTTTCTAATAATGTGTTTTAAACACGTATTTACTGAGGAGCTAGATGGCTTTACAACAAATGTTTGGGTGCAAAATACAGCTTACGGTGCCCTGTGAACAGCAGGTGTGTGAGCAAAGTGGCCAAGGCAGGAAGACACACAAACACCTGGCACGCAAGGGGCTGGCAGAAAGGAAAATGACCTGAGTGGGAAGGAGGAAAGCTGAGACCACACAGGCTGATGAGGGAGCTCTCTGGGATCAGGAGTAGCTGGACACTGTCTCTCCATGCTGAGAGTCTGGCCCTGCCCTCACACACTGCTACTGCACTCAGTCCTTGGACCAGGAAGTCTGGCACGGTGCCATGTGTTTGCAGGCACTTATGTTCTCTTGCTTCAAGCTAACTCAGCACAGAGCAGAATTTGGTGTTTTCTGCAATAATTGGGGACACTGTGCAGAGTTCCAATGATTACATCGGTGTCATCTTATCAAGAAACAACACAATCCATTATGGAGACACCTATTTTACATTTACAGCCAAGGCCGAGTTAGCAGGATGCTTTTCTTGCACAAACCTCAGCAAAAAAATGAACACCAGCAGATTTGCATATTGGTTCTGTGTACAGAGAACAGCAGCATAATGTGCATCCAATTAATAACAAGAAGTGCCATACATATCTGTGGTGATTGGCATTTGACTGGCAGCCAGTTTTACTGTGGCATTTAAACAAGGTTTCAATTGAAAGAAAATATTTGTGAGACCTGCAAAAACAGATACTACGGAAGAACCCTCCTCCTCCTCTTTCCATATTTTATTAGGATACATCTATATCATGCAAATGTGCAAACAGCCCATCTCGCTTCATTCACCAACACAGAAATAGCAGGCATTCAGCTAGCAACACAAGACTGTAATAATGCAAGTACAAGACAGACAGCTGATGGTACACGTCCTTAGGAAGAGGGTGATCTTGGAAATCCTGGTCGTATCTTTAGTCTCTCACATAATAAATGCTCATCTGCAAAGCACCAGATCATGCTGCAGACAAACCCCTGAGGAATATTCTGCAAACAAACCATTCCAGCTACTCTGGCCTCCTGTGCCCCAAACATGAGAGCGGGGAATGTTTTTCTGGCCCTCTGCCTCTGAACCTGCCTGTGTCCCCAGGCCCACAGTCACCACCTGTCCCCAACAGCCTCTGAACCTGCGTTCCGTGTCACACCAAGGATTTCAGCAACTAGAGACACCACTATCAAACTGGCAGTCTCTTTCTATAGCCTAGTCTGACACTGCTGCATCTGTCCAGCTCCAGTTGCTCAGGTGTGACTGGGCATTCACCTCCCAGCACCTGGAGCTGCCCTGACCCGGCACCACACAGAGTGCTAAAGCAGCAGGCTCACGGTACCCTGACATCTCTTCCTCTGGGTTCCGGTCAAGCCAGTAACCGCATTTGTTCAAAGAATGAGGAGTGTAATCCATTGCAATTTATCTCCCCTTCTCCCCTGGAAATCCTCAAGCAGGTGAGGTTAAGGAAGAACAAATCCCCCGGATGACATTCAGCGGGGCCTCAGTTCCAGATTGCCCTTGGGGCTGGCACATTCCAATGTGCAGTAAGGTGTGTGGCACTGCTGAAGCCGTGCATGCCTCCCTCCCTGTGACAGTGCCTCCCTCCCTGTGACAGTGCCTCCCTCCCTGTGACAGTGCCTCCCTCCTTGTGACAGTGCCTCCCTCCCCTCCAAAAGACGCTTGGGCCCACGGGAAGACTGGCCGGGCACGCAGGAGTGGACAGGTCACGCTCCCTCCCCTAACACAGGTACCCTGGGCAGTGGCAGGGTCCTGCAGCCCACACCTGAACAAGCGAGGTCTCGTAGACAAGCAGGTGTGGTACAGCCAAGCTGCACAGCACAGTGTTCCAAAACTGGGCAAGCCCAAGTTACAGAGGTTTGGGAATTTACAATGATTCACAAATTAAAAAGTTGGAGACAAGTAGCACAGGGAGTAAACCCATTGAGTTGCTTGCTCTTTCTAGTAGAATTTTAGGTCAGGTCCTACTCAGCACCTGCGGAAGACGCCTGCATGGAAACTCCCCGCAGTCACCGAGGATGCGGTACCTGACAGAACGGAGTCTTGCTGGGATCAAGCAAGTGAAACCAGAAAAAGCCAGTAACTGCACTGAAGTAAAGCTCCCAGGAAAACCCAAAAAGCACAGCGAGCACTGCACATGGAAGATGGGCAGATGGTTTGGACAGGAACACAGGCAACACATCGGAACAAAAGGCAAGTGGAAGGGTTACATCCCACAGAGATCGCGTCGATGTAAAACCATAAGCTGTGCAGGGCTGCAGAGTGTGTCATGCAGGAGGATGTTTTTGCATGCTGCTAAATACCAAAACAAGCAAGCAGGAGAAGTGCTGAACATTCATCACACGCTGAACAGAGACTGCAGGAGCATTTCCAAAATTCCAAGGAGAAGAGCAGGCACCCTGAGCAATGCAAACCCCACTGTTAGAAGACTGCATTAACACAACAGAAGAATAAAGGATAGACCATTCAAAAGGAGCAGAGAAGAAAAAGTTTTCAGAGAAGCCAGAGACAGGATCCTCTTCCTGCTGAAATTCATCATCAGAAGAGTCCTCAGAGAGGAAGACTGTATAGTGTCGCATAGGCTTTACAAGGCTGAGGGAAACAGGAAGAGAAAAGGAAGTTATCAAGTTGTCACATTCAAAGCTCCAGAGGAGAGAGAAACCAAGTGATTCACAGGCTCCAAGTCATTTTCGAACGTGACTGCCTGGCACCACAGAGAGCTCTGCAGGTGAATGTTCAGCTCCACTTTTCAGGTTGAAAACACAACTCTTCTAAACCGTCTCTGGGTGCCACCTCGGCAGGAAGGGTACCAAGGCCTGCAATCACACCCATCTTGCACAAGTACCCAAAGCAGCCACCCACCTTCTCCGCACTGCAGTTTCTAGAGAGTTGGGCACCTTGTTGTTCTTTAGAAACATCTTTGCTGCTCAGATTTCTCTGAGCTCTGACTACAATCAAGCAAACATTAAGATCTACCTCTCTGCTTCACAGGTACTCGGGCTGACAGCCAGATGTACGAGGGTTGCTGACTTGGGGGTAACGATTCCTCCTTGTATCTTGTTTCGAGATCTGAAATTGCTTTACACCCAAACCAAAACTGTCCAAGCATTTATAGGAAACACAGTTTTTCAAGACAGACATACAAGTTTCCTCTCTCTGTGGTTAAACTACTTTCAAAGTCTGGCTGAAAAGGGACTCAGGCTAATTTCTCCTGCACCACTAGACAGTAACTATCTGTGAATTCATCAGTCTGCAACAAAAGTCCTTTCAGATGAAAACTTCTTAAAATCACAAGTGTCTCTGGAAGCACTTTAGCCATAATTAACACTCAACACCACCATCCCCCCTGCTCCCCAACAAACCACTCAATTTTGTACAGTTACTTTATGTCTTGTAGACCAAACCATAGGCTGATCAACACTGACAGGAGCATCATGTACAGGTCTCTTTTTCCTTCTCCCCCCTCCCCTGAACAATGGAAGAGAAATCACTGGGATCATAACAGCCAGCATTGTCTCTTGCCAGCGTCTCTTCCCAAACTCCTTCATTTTATCAATGATCTACCACTAATAAGATCCCAGCTAGGACAGTGAATCAAATCCTCACAAACGACACAAAGCAACATGCAACTGCGATGTGGAGCCTCATGTAGCTGCTGCTGAGGTCCAGGATAACATCTGTTACTTCAGTGTAGGCAGAATCACGCTCATCATGTGGGACCAAGGATCAGTCCCGACCCTGTGGCAATGCAAAGGCAGCACACATACATTACAGGTAAGGTGTTATGCTCAAACTGGAACAGGACCAAAATCACAGATAAAAAGAAGAGAGTTTGATTTGTTGCCTTCCCAGCACAGACGTGCTGCCAAACTACTGCTAGTGGCACTTGAATTCATAACCTGCCTTCACTCTTTAGTTCTTTTGTCTCAATCACTAAACACCCAGATAATAAAGTTATAAAAATCAGTCTAAAAGATTAGGTCAGAAAAAGAGAAGCTGGACACTGCAACCGACAGCTCAGGAGGGCCTGAGCTGCCGCTGCAAATAAATGTTTATTCACAATCAGGTCAGAGCTAATTAATAAAGAGTCTAAAATAGTGGTGGCAGTGGATGCAGCTGATAGTGTTAAATCATAGTCTCTGGTACTCCAATTAAAGCTGTTGCGTGGCTGTTCTTTTCCTCTCTTCTGTTATAATGGGCACACAGGGAAAGTGAGGTGGTGCCGCTGCACTAGGAAAAAATTGCCCTAACATTTTAACTCTTTTTGTTTTTCTAAAAGTGACTAGTCTCTAAAAATTTCAATTTACATTAACAAAAGGTTCCACCTAAAATAAATCTGAAATCACGGTATGTTAAAAATATTTCCTTTTTGAACTTATGGATATGCCCTTGTGTATTAGGGGACTAAGTTACCATTTAACATGGTTCCAGAAAATCTAAAATTATTGCTAGAAATGAAGAGCCATGTTTAACTCCCACACACCTTGCTGATCTACGTGCTTACCAAACATTTTGTGTAGCGGATGTATTGCTGCAGTTGCCCTTAAAGCACTGCCTCTCATACCTTTTGTTTGCCTCCAGACTGCTAAATTCAAATGTGCTGTGTCTGCGTGCACGTATTAAATAACCTGGGAACAAACTATGAAGAAATAAGATAGGGTCTTGTTGGCCAGACCATCAGTCACACTTTGGGGCAGCTCAGCACAAATCAGATTAAATATTCAGCAAGTTAATATGCACTGATTTTGTTGCTGTTGCAAGACTCCTTAAATGAAAGTGGGATCTCATAATTAGAATGAAGAAGGCACTTAAGTTCCACTGTCGGCGTGCTCTGTAAGAGATTTTGGTCCAAGAACAGGGCTGCACAATCTAAAATTGTCCACGTCTAAATTTTTTATTAGCTTAAGGCAGTAGAATCCAAAAAAAGTGCCTATTCCCTCATTAACCCAATTCGGCGACTCTCCTGCAGTCTGCCACCCACCACTTGCTAGGATTTCATACACAAAGAGCTGTCTCTGAAAAGGCAGGTCACAGCAAGCCCGGCTACAAGGCAGCACTGCTGCAGTCTTAGAGGGAAAAAAGGATGTGTCCGTCACAGCTACAACCCTCATCATCTCCACATGACTGCACCAGCTCCTGCCTACCTAATCTCTTAGCTGAGTTACCATGCAGATGACTTGCTGATCTCTTTCTAATGTTTAGTTTAACATGTCTTCGGTTAGCACTAGCATATGACAGTACTGACAGCCGTGGCTGTTCCTTTTTAAATATCATGTCAGAAACACAGTGCAATAAAGCTGGGGATGCGCTCCATGGCTCTGCGTACCATTATGATAGTATGGGTTTCTTTTTTAATGAGGAAGATCTGCATCTCAGGAGCTTTTTTCATGTGTCAGGATGCATGGACAAATCAGCAGCACATCACACTGGCCAAAAATGAAATGCTGACAAATGTAGATATTTCAAATTTAATTGACACCTAAATGTACTTGAGATAGAAAAAAATATATACAGAAAATGTGAGTCCAGGATATGGGAATTAATAAGAAGAATTCTGCAATAATTTTAAAAGATATTGCAGTTACGAGAAAATTAAATGTGTGTGTTTTATTGACTCTGTTGCTTTTTCCTGATTATAGAGCTTATGGTACCACGGGGTAGCATGGACTGCTCGCCATTATTCTCCCAAAAAGGGCTTCCCAAATTTGAGGGATGATTCTTTTTTTTTTTTTTATTAATGTATTTTTTAAAAAATAATAGCCATACAGCAGCTCTAGGGAATTAAGAAATTTGTCCCTCTTAGACAGTAAAATTAACAGAGTGAGGGATTTGAATGCATGGGCTTTTTCTTGCCAGTATGAAATAGGAGACTTGGGACTGAGGGGATTACGCAGTAACTATTCAATCTGAACAAAGCACAGACCTATCACTGGAATTCCTCCCTGCATATTCTGAATACTCAGTACTGAGTGTGAGCTAACAAAAATCCTAAAATATCTATTTGATTTCTAAAGTGTCACTTTTGCATACTGTGAATGTTCACAGGCACAGAATATTTCCAGAGAAACTAAAAACGTTAGCATAAAGGGTATTTTAAATTAAAATAACAAGAAAATTCCTATCACAAGTCATCCAGCTAGATTACAAATCCAACAGCTTGTGATCACTAACCCCAGTAGAGGAAGGTAACCAATTGTTTTATAGTTTTTATGAACTTCTAACAACTCTTCTAGAGTGTTGAAAATATTAACAAAGAATTTGAAGCGGGAACAAGCTGGGTGACTTATCTCCTGGGCTGACAGATCTAGATGCAAAGTCACTGCATGTTTACATGCTCCTGCTAAGGACCCAAACACCAGTTTCCCTGCAGATACCCCAGCTCCACAAAGGCAAGCTGCATTCACACGGTAGAGGTTTGCTCCAAACCAGGCAGAATCAACAGGCCCCAAAATTAAACTTCCTTGTAAACCATCACACCAGGCATCACACTCCTGTTCACCAACAAAATCCGACTGCTCTCTGCATGTTTCTTTGCCATTTGCTGTCCCTTCCATGGCACCTTCATGGACCCTAGCTTCCTCTACACCATCTTTCCCAAGGCAAAGGGACCAAAGCGTACGCAGCCGCTCTTGTCTGCTATAGCCTGCAGGATTTTCTTCCTGATTCCAGCCGTCCCTGTTTGCATAGCTGCTTGCTGGCTTAGCCTTCTTCCTGAGTAGCAATCCTTACTTTCAGTGATGCCATGGAAAACCTTCACCATACACAACCCCTGCGTGGCAGAGCTCTGAGTACCTGGCTACAACAACGAGTTTAATGTGCTTTCTGAGCCCGTGCCACTGAGCACAGCCATCACGCTGACTTCATACCAAATTCAGTGTAATAACCCACTCTTGCACTACAGCCTATTTTCATTCACATGATATAAGGCAAAGCCATTAGCTTCTCTACTAAGTCCTACACGACTTCTGGAAAGCCATAATGAACTGCTGCAGCACTGACATGGGTTTAGCCAGCCCAAGAGCCTTTTGACATGCTGTTAATTGTGAGCCTGACCCTCTGATTTCCTATTTTAATTTCCTCCCACTCTGCATGCCCTGGAAGCCAGCTAGTCAGTACTTAGAGAAGACAGAAAACCAAGAGTACTCTGGAAGCCTATTCTACATTTAATAGGAAATTCTGCTGTGGTGTAAAAGAGAGCTTGCAAAAAACTGCTTATCTGTTAAAAATGCAACATCTTATTTCTGCGAACAACTAATTTGTGTTTAAGGAGGCAGGTCCCACGTGTCTAGGATTGCCCCAGGTGGTAATCCAGCATTTTCTGAGCTCTCATCACAAATTCTTCCTGTCACCTTATAACTAAAAAAGTTCTTAACATAATTATGCATTTTACATTTAGTAAAATTTTTTAAAGAAACATAAATATCATGAACCTTGAATTATTGATAAAATTGTATGAAAATACACTTTCTATTGAAATAGAGAAAAAAATAATCACTGAAAATGTTGATAGGGGAAACAACAGCTCTTCTACCATCTCCTTTAAATACAATGTCTTAACAACAATTAGCAATAATCTTGTGTGTTCTTTGAAGTCACTGCTTCTGCCCTCCTGTGTTTTAATTGAAGACTGATTAGAAAATGAGCCCACATACCCCCAAACTGATGTCTTCCCTTTAGACACAGTGAAAAAACTAACTCATGTAACTGAAGATACGAACTTCCTAGTAGCATTAGAAATGCATTAGCAAGTGTCGGATGCCTATGGAATGGTTTCCTTTTCGGGGATAATCTGCCTTGTCACTAAAGGAAAGGACGCTGCCCAGTGAAATGAGAGCACTGGGTGTCAGGCTTGGGTGGTGTTTGTGGCACCCTACGGACCCTGAGGACCCCATCAGCTGGAAGGAGACAGCCAGTATCACAGTTGGAGCTCATGAGTCCTGGGAAATCTCTCGGAAGAGCTCATGTAATTATCCCAGGGCAGAAAGTCAGTGTTAGTTTTATCTGGCAAAATAAACTTCCCATTGAACAGAAGCTTCTGTCACAAACCCGCCCCCCACGGGCACCCCAGAGAAGTAACTGGCTAAGAATTAGTTTTGGAGCTGAGTTTAGTTTCAGAAAAGTGCCCTCCCAGCACTGCTGCTGCGTTCCTGGTATCTCCTCCGACCCACAACAAGGGCACGCCAATGCTACCGAGCAACACAGGAGGGAAAACACACACTGCAGTGTTTTCACTCCTTTAGTACTATCCAAGAGGGAGAAAACAATGTGATTTTTTTTTTTTTAAAGAGACAACACCTGACTTTCTTTTTTCATTTCAGAACAATGTAGGATGATTATTTCTTACTGGGACAGGAAAAAAGAAAGTTTGTGAAAAATGTCACCAAAAGCCTGTTTTTAATTAGTATTCCAAAAAGTATTTTTCTTGATTCAAAATGTCCTTTTGAGACAACCAGTAAGGAAAAAGGCCAGGATTACTGAGCCATTATCTATTTCAAAGGCATTCACCTGAATGGAACACCATTTATTTGAGCTATAACTAAGTACAAGGGGAGGAAAAACCTCCCCTTGTACTTCTGAAATCACAACTGACGGATCAGTGGCATCGTTGTTCCGTGCTGTGTGTCTCTGTCCCATCTCCCTCCCTGTCCCAGCTTGGTTTTCCTTACAACTCCCTAACCAGACACCTTACAGGAGACCTGGCACAGTGCAATATTCTACAACGAACTGGAAGTAGTTATTTCAGAGTTTGTTTTGCTACCTGATGCTGATGACAAGAAAGAACGAAAATACATTGGTTCTCGGCGTGACACCACATTTGAACTGGATAAAATATTGAAGCTGTGAAACATCAGGAAGAGCCCACAACTTGTGCCGTATAGCAAGTGTCAGTGGCATTAGCAACATAACCTGTTTTTCTTCCACATTTAGAAGAGGGAAAAAACTATCAGTAAAATGGTCATGAAGAAAAATAATTCAGTTTACAGATACAAAGCATCTCCATTATCTTTTGTAAATTACTGTCAGTCATTTTCTCAAAAAAATTGTCATACTTTACTCTGGGAGAGCAGCTGAAGTGTAAAGACTCTCTAAAATTAACAGCAATAAATTAAAATCAAGTAAAATAATACTTGTAATTCAATAGATTACTAGCATTAGTGTAAATATTATGTTTATAATTCATGTTTACATTTATTTCTGTTCTGATGCCGGCAGGAATTGGAAGCACACGTTAGCAGTAAGCCACGCTGGAATGTCAAGCAGGTTTTGAATACCAATATGCATAATCCTTCCTATGAAAGCCAAATAATGGTTAAATTGGCTCAATTATCCTTCACCTACATGCAGTGAGTCATCACACCAAATATCCAGAAAGCCCGCTCATTCGAACGGGGCCGCTCCCCCACAGCACAGTGCAGGATCTGCTCTCCACTCCACAAGAGGGCAACCAGCTTCCACTACAAAACGGGTCAATAATCCTGCAGAATTTAAGGGGCCATTCGTTTTAGCCAAACCCCAGAGTATCTCCCCATCCTAGAGTGGCTGGGAAAAAGCTAAGCATGCACTTAACTTTGGGGGGCGTGGGGAAACTCACCCTCCACCTTGTTTCCCCTCCAAACCTGTGGCAGCAGGGCGTATCACGGCTGTGGGGGAAAGGGGTGTTTAAAGAAACCATTTTTCCAACCATTTTTCTTTTTATGGGATTTGAGTATCTCCAGATACAACAAGTATCCTGTAATCTTGGGCATCAGCTAAAGCGCTTCACCGAGAACAAAGCTACAACAGGCCAGGAGATAACTAACACAAAGCGGCCACGTTACAAGCAGTGAGTTTGGGCTGCAGGTAGAGGGGAATGCCAAGGAAATCTCTGTGCCAGGTTAGAGCAGCGCCATCATCTGGTGGCCCCTGAGCCTTGTACTCCTGTAGCCTGATGAGCAGCTCCAGTGTGACTTCCCATGCTAGGGCTGCCCTGCCACAACGCTGGACTTTTGGGAAATGCTGCTTCACTCCCTGTTCGAGGACAGCATCAAAGATGCTTCACAGGTGCAGGGAATACTAGTTTAACCTTACCACATGGCTTGGAAAATGCACCCTGGCTTGGCTGTTCTTACCTCTCTGCTCAGTTTCCTCTGGAGCGCCAAGCAGGTCTGTCCCTACTTGCCACACTTCTCACACCACCTTCTTCTAAGATCCACTGCCCCACGCAAAACACGGAGTTCTCAAGCTTCCCAAGTTCTGAACTGAGAGAAGGCAACCTGCTTATTTGGTCCCTGAAGAAGTGCAGCTATTCCCATCCTCTGCACCCAAACACAACTTGGTGCTCTTGAATCTTTTGTATTTCTCAACGGTTGAAGTATCTACGCTCTGGAGAATCCAAGTAATTTTAAATCCAAAATGCAGATGTCTACTTGCCACACACAAGGGTGTCTTTGGGGTATGCTGGTAAGGTTCAACATACCCATTCCCCTTTCAGGTTTTCCCTGGATGGCCCATCGTTTAACTCAACTACAGCAACACATTAAGAGTATCTGCAACATACACAGACCTGCATCGTCTGTGTAAAAAGTCATGTGGCATTCCCAAAACGCACTAAAAAATCTTTCCAAGGGAATGGAATATACTGTTCATATGGACAAGAGATGTTGGAAACCCTGTTTACTTCATAGTCAAATCTACAGAGAAGGTAACTTTGGTAGTACTATGCAAGACAGTTAAGCTCTACGAGCCTTCACTATAGAGCTCATTAGAGACCTGCCCTTAACGGGACTCTAACAAGCACAAGGCACAGCCCTTACTGCCAGTGCTATCAAACCAAGAATTCAGGTAAAGCCTGGCAAGAACAGTGGATTTGCAGGCATGTAGCTATCAATTTACAGTATTGTTCAAAACAAAACAACAAGGAAATTAGCAACTCTCCAAAACCTGAAAACTTTCACTAAACAGCCTGATTACTTGGCAAACCAGAATTTTCCAACAGTAAACTTTGGCTTCTCGTTTTTTCACACTTCCTCTAAAATGCTTCAAAAATTAAAACCCTAATTTTTTGTTAGTTAAAAAATTACTTTTATCTGTAGTATTTTTTTAATCTCTCCTTAGGCTACTTCCAATTCTGGGCATGCTGTTTGCTGACAACACCACAACGAGAGAGAAGCAGAGCAGCAAAGTACTCACTGTTCTGGACTAGAAATAGAAGTCCTTCGTCCTTCCACAGCAATGTTGCTCTTGGGTCTCTTAACGACATGAGGTCTTGGTGGACGTACCTGTGACACACACATAGAAGATATTTCATCAGATACTCCAAGCTGATCAAACAACAGACATAAACAACAAAATGTGAATAACCACCGTTATCTTAGAGGTACCTTCCATTCAGAATTGCTTTTAAAAGTCTTCATTTTTTGTGCCACAACAATTTTGCAAATTAATATCAGGTTACCAATTAATATAAAGTATGAATATAAACTGCAGGGCCCTGCAGCTTGTTTAAGGACAAAAACTCAGATGTGTTTGGATAGCAAATGAAACATGTATGTTCGTCACTAACTGCAAGCAAAGCAATGGCCATTTGTCTGGTTTGGTACAGGCTAAACTTCTGAGGAAAGAGTCCCTGAATGTGAGTTTCCCCTATGCAGGTAGCTGATGGAGTTGGAAAATTCTGTGCAATGCTGCACACTGTACTGGAAAGCAGACTTCAGCTCTGACATCATGATGCTTTTGTCCTCCTGTTCATAGGAACTTCTCCAAGTGAAGCCTTCTGAGAGCACTGAAAAATTTATACTTAGAATAAACGTTGTCACATGAAAACCATAGCTCATTCTTCATTTGCTTACTTTCAGCGGCTGAACTCAGACCCTATCCAGACATATTATCATTATCACCACAAATGTGATGTTAGTGTATCTTTCATTGTCTGTAACAAAATCCAAAGGTTTTCTGTGGAAGAAGATGTGACTGCCAATCCAATCTTAAATAACATATCCATCACCTTCTAATATTCAGAAATCAAGCTTCATTTACTAACATTAACTCCACAAGCGAACGAGCTTTACTTCATGGAATGAGCACATGTGATCACTGTATCAGCAAAGTTTATGTGTTTTTACCAGTGAGTAATCCTGTGTGAGATTATCCCTCTGAGTCAAACATGGGAATGAACCTTTGCAGCATCAGGGGCAGGCTGTACAAACAAGCTTGCCATTTTTTATTCTAGTACTACCTTACCTGAAATGGAGTTTGATCCGTTGGCTTAGCCAAATGCTGGTTTCAAGAGAAATCCCCAAAGCCATCAAATAAAGTTAGGAACACAACCCAACTTCTGACCTGCTTGAGCTCTTGCTCCCTCCATAGCCACAAAATCAAGGAATCTCTTAAAGGCTGGCAACCTCAGCCTACAACCTTTGGATGGCCAATGAATTTATTTGCATCTGCAGAACAGATGCAGATTTCCCTCTCCACTTCTGTGACTGTTTTGGTTTTTGCTTTTTTTTTAATTATTATTTTGGGGGGTTGGGGTGTTTCTGGGCTATTTATCTTTTTTGTGTGTTTTGTTTCCTTCCCCTGATACATAAACCTCACATTTTTGTGCCAGGAAAAAGCCACCAAATTGTGTGTAGTGTTCCTGCACTACACAAGAGTATGCAGAAAATTGTAGCAAGATTATTGCACTGAATTTTCATTTCAAATGAAATGGTGTACAGCAGATATGATAAAGACAGCCAGAGATGCATTGCCACTATTTCTTAGGAAAAAGGGCTTATAAAAAGGTCAGATGTTAAGGTCTTGAAGATCAGTCCCCACACAAGGCTGCTCCTCTCTTCAATAAAGGCGGCTTAAGAATGTGAATTTATGGCAGGAATGGAAGGATTAAGTTTGTGGCAACTTCAACTGAACTTGCAACGTGGTGAAACATGGGGAAAAGAACAACAGAGCTAATTAGACGAGCTGAGCTGTCAGAGTGCGGCTGAATGGCTCGGTGCCAACAAACAAAAGGAATGGGCTGGCAATCAGCAGGATCGATGAAGAATACTGCTTCATTAGGGTTGATAAAACAGAGAGAGAGAGCAAGAGAGAGCGAGTGCGTGCAAGAGAGGGGGGAGAGAGGCAAGAGGAACTGGGGGGAGAAGAGAGCGAGAAGGAGAAAGAGAGAAAGAGAGGAAGAAAGAAACCTGTTCAATTAAATCTGAGCTGGAAGATGATGTGTAAAGCTGGCTTGTCATCATGCTGTGAACACTTTCACCTTTTGGGTGGTACCCTGGGGGAGCTATGGTGATGAGGGAGAGAGATGAGAGTTTTGGATGGCGCCAGGGGGCCACCAGCCCAGGAAAGCACAGGGCTAAGTAGGATTTTGAGCATTGTTCATGGGGTCTGCAGGGAAAAGCCAGGAACTGAGCCAATTCCTTGCTCGATTTTAAGCCTTATGTAGCCAAATAGGCAAGGTTAAAAGCTTATCAAATGCAAAAGTATGAAAAAAATCCAATTACATGAGCAAACGGCCAAAGGAAGGAAGGTAAACATCCAGTACAGAAGGGTTAAACGTGCTTATTACCGTCCCCATCAACTTTATGTATAATTATTATATTTAAACTTTTTCTAATTTAAGTTTCCAAACAGATTTCTATTAATTACAAGCAACAACCCTCTCTCTTTCATAATACCACCACAACTCAATCCAAACCAGCAGAATGTCAAGAATGTATCTGTTCTGTTCTGCTCCCTTCACCCCACTTTGGTCTGTGGGTTTGGTTTTATTTTTAGCAATGACTCGTACTGTGAGGACAGGGCCCATGGATTTCTCCTCATAACAGATATATTCTGAAAACACTAAGTATTTCTCGGGAATTCTGGTATTATGTGGAGCTGGTTGGAAACACAGAGAGACTTGGTCTCCTCTTTCAGTGCTTGCTGTAAGAGTCTTGGATAAATGACTTGCTGATACACACCTCTAACGTGCGCCAAGACTGAGAGAGGGAAAAAGCAGCCTGCACAAAGTATTATTTACACACACAAAAATGTTTTTCAACTATTAAAAGCCAAATAACAGTCCTGAACAACAACAAATTGATGTATATTTGGTACAAGCATATTTTTGGGAGTGATTATAATAATTTACATTTATCTTGAATTTCCTCTTGATGAATGAAGCATTTCTGTTCCACTTATTGACACAGCTAGATGAATGCAACAGGAGCTTTTGTTATTAATTTTCCAACCTTTTATCAATCACATTGGGAGCAAAGACAGTCGACACAAGCACATTACAGCAAGGACTATTAATGCACTACAGCTGGGAGATTAAACAGTCTTAGCAAGACTTTGATGAAATAAATGACCCAATCTGAACAACGCTGTTTGGCAACTTTTGTACAGAGGAATCGCAAGGTGCCCTCATACACCTGCCAAACAGGAGAGGGCTATGAAGCACGATGGGAACCCCCAGTGCCATGGGAAGTTTGTTCCTAGTGTAATGTGTCTGGGAGGGTCTCCCATACCAATTCCATTTAGGAGAACACATAAGCAAAAGCAATGCTACCTTCTAAACAGACAGAACAGAAATCCAAGTGCAGGAATCCAGAAGAGTGACTCTGTTAAGCTAAACACCCAGAGTTAACAAGAGGGAAGGAAGGAAACACATGCTATTGAAATGTAACACAGGGACATGCACCACAGACCAAAAGTTATCACACACCCAAGTGCTCTTGTT
Organism: Zapornia atra; assembly: GCA_013400835.1. Classification (NCBI taxonomy): domain Eukaryota; kingdom Metazoa; phylum Chordata; class Aves; order Gruiformes; family Rallidae; genus Zapornia; species Zapornia atra. The sequence goes on along the minus strand of VZTU01027549.1, from coordinate 199,847 downwards.
AACCAGTTGCCTGCTCATCCCAAACGTGTTTTTAACAAGTTTTAGCAAGATTAGATTTGAAAACTTGCATCTCTCTTATGCACATACATGTATATATAAGGAAGCAAGGAATAAGATCTGTTTTCCATCTGGGGGAATTATATTCATAAAGCCAAAGTCCTGAATAAAAAGCAGCATCTTCCAAGGCCGTTTCAAAGCCCAACACCCCTTCTAAACTGACATCACTTTCCTGTACTACTGAAAAAAGAGTATCACTGATGCAGATTCAGCTCAGTCTCGTTTTAAAGCCATATGGCATACTTAATTTATAATGACTGTCCTACAGTTCATGTTCTGAATGAAGAACTGCTGAGATAAGGTATCCCTGCCTAATACAGTACAGGTTTGTTGCACTGAGAGTAATTTCCATGTAGCTCTTCTATGGAAGAGTCACTTCCTCCAGCCAACATGCTGTGCCTACATTTTTTATACTATGTAATTACATAGAGTCCCAGCTTGCATTTTAAATGAACATAAAGTATATATGTATATCATCCATAATGTGGTACTAATGTTCTATGTACTAATATAGACTTTGCTTTCTTCATGTGTATTCACTCATCTATTCCATTGAGAAAAATTAAGCATCCCAAATTAATTTAAAGCATAACTTGCAGGGAATAAACACTTTCTCTTCAGCCCTCTGCTTCCTTTCGTATTTGAGTTTAGTGCAAGTCTTCAAAAGCTCACTGGCTAAAAACTTACCAGCCTAGCAAGACTTTTTGTTTAAGGAATCACCACAAAAGTAAAAACAAACGTTGCAACAGCAGCACCAGTTACCTGCAGAACTGACTGAAAGCTGCAGGACTCGTCAAAGAAAAGCAGAACAAATGCAGGTCCCAGGGCTGTGCCGCAGCAGAGAAGAAGGGAGTTTAGGAGCATAATTCACACATGGCTTGTTTGCAAAGTTTGACAATCCAAACTACTGAGGTTTAGTAATGCTACTAAGAGCGTAATTCAGGCAGGGTTAAGCTGTGGCAGTGAAACAAAACTACCAACTACTCACGGGCCTAGATGAACGCTGTATCTTTGGAGGCGGTGGCCGAGGCGGACGGAGTCTTTGCTGCTGTATCAAAGTGGAAACTAAATTAAATAGTCACCTACATGAAAGCACCTCTGATTTTGCGGCAGAAGCAGTACGAGTGGCTGGCAACACGTGGTTTACCTTAACATCATACTCACCTCACAAAACGCATTTTAATTTATTTAATTTTCAGAACAGTGAAACATCTCATCCCCTACACAGTGCCACAACAGGGAAGGCAGCTCTACCTGCCTGCTGATGCAGGCTTAACGTAACTTGTGTTAACCCAAAGGTAGCACCATCAGCGCTCCAGACCAGATCTTCTAACATTTACTGGGACAACGAAAAGGCTCCAGGTAGATGCCTGGAACCCCACTCCAAGAGAACTGGACAACATTTATGCAAATGGAAAGAATCCTGCAAAGCAGGATATTAAAAAAGCCTTCACTAAGATCTTAAGAATTATTTCAGTCCGGTAAAGGTCTCAAACCAGCAAAGACTTCTAAGAGCATGGGAATTATTAAACCTTTCACACACTTAAAGATGAGCACATGTTTAGACACTGTACTGGCGCAAGGTTTAAACGCGTTGCCTGGAGCAAAGCGTATACTGTCATTGTAAAGAAAAGGAAAAGCCCCATCACCAGCAGTTCTAATGAAGCCAGAACAGTGCATTGAGAGGCCTATTTCGGTCTCTCGTTTTTTAAATTAGCAGTTGGCCAACTCATTGCTTTGTAACAGCACTGGAGCTATTCCAATCCAGTTGCTTTCGACTGAGCCAGCAGCATGAGTCCCCTCACACAGATGGCATCTTAAGGTATAGTCTGTTAGACAAGGAATCCACTGACAATTAACGAGATTTTAAATAAAACCATCCTAAAGTACAACTTTGATTCCATTCTCAATATCAAAGTACTGTCCTTTCTGTGGCAGTTTGTGCACACGTATTGGCACTGTAAAGAGAAGGAGAGCCCTCGGCGAGGAGTACATGGGAATGGCTGACGACAAGGACCGCATCACTGCCTTCCATCACTGCCTTCCGTAGACAGAACGCCTCAGTTGTAGAGAAAGAAAACGAGCTGGCACTGGGAGGAAGCTTCTTCAGCCAGAAAAAGCAAGCTTACACAGATTACTGTATTTCTCTCCCCAAAATATTCCAGATTCATACCTCAGCAGTTTTTAACTTCTTAACTAGCAGAGTCTTTATTCTTGATGGACAGACATCCTCTCTCAGCTACCCTTGCACTGTGTAATAGTAGAACTCCAGCCTACCCTTTTCCACACCATTTTTATTCTCTTCTTGCATCTCTCTCTTCAGACTTTTCCTTCAAATTTCCCATTAAATGACACTTTAGCATCCACTGGTTCCTTTCTCCTTCCCCATGCTGTCAATGAAAGAGTGCCAGACTGCACACATGTACTTGGCTCAGCTTTTTGGGTGGGTGAAGGGAAAAAAAAAGGACACTTGGGATAGAGAGCTGAGGCCAGAATTATTCTATGCGATAGTTTCCCTCTGTATTTTCCAAGAAAGCAAGTATGAAAACAAAGAGAACAAAGACAGACATGACAGGGTGGTGAGCTGAGGTGGCTGCCATTAGCCCTCCTGAACTGTTTACCCTTCTGTATCTTCTAGTACTCAATTCCATCACAGAAGTTGAGTTATGCTGCTATGTATCTTCCCATCTTATCTGCTCAGGCAGAGAGCACAATCTTAAAATATATTTAACTTCTGTTATGTGACATAGCATACTTATTTGCCATTATGTTTCAGAAGCATAATGGAACAGCTCAAAAATCAGAAGTTTTCACTTTTCTAGTTACTTAGAAGACATTCTCTTGCTACCTAGTAACTTAGGAAAAGTATTTGATGATGTAGAAAAACAAGATGCAGTTATTATTCATTTCTTTTTTTCAAATTTTTATGCCTCCTGCATATATATTTCCCTTTGTTATTTTTTCTCTTTTACTTACCTAGAAATCATGAACATTTCTACATTAGAAAATTTGCAGGCACATTATTTAGGTAGGAAATTTAAGTTTTTTCCTAAAGCCATGGCTATCAGTGTCTTGAGTGCTATTTATTTTCCATTACTATTTTAATTATGGACAACTATGTTTTCATTGATACAAGAATTACAAGGTGTTACTTATGTTGATATTATAATTTCTTTAGTATTAGTTCATATCACTGAACCTTTTTTTTTGTTTCCAACACTGTATTACAGCCCTGGAAACTTCTCTGATTTGGGAATTCGCTTTTACTTTCTATAGCAAAAGCTGGGATAATTTTCCAGGGAGCGCTGCAAGCCTGTAGCATCCCCAGCATTAGCTGATGAACCAACGGTGGTATTATTAAAGCATCTGAAAAAAGTGGGACAAAGACAGGCCCTTCGAGAGTAAGACAGACAGACAGCACAGGATAGATGACAGCTGAGGATTACCTCCCGGAGAGCCAGTCGATATATTGATTATAGTCCCTGTGAGGACATGTACAACTGAACTGTACTTACCCACCCACATACTTGCTGGAGGAAGGATATTTTTCTGTGGCAGGATTTGTTAATTATCTGCCACATCACTGCTTGATTAGACAATGGCAATAAAATCAAGTGTTAAATATTTGGAGGTATCTGAAAACTATGCTTTGTGTTACAAGTGTCACCAATATTGTTACCCTTTTCAGCTGAATTACTCATGTGAACTGAAGAATATCTGTACACAACACGTCAGAGAGTACACAGAAGAGTAAGAGCATTCGATATTCCAGTATGATGTGGAGGAGTTTAACAGGACTACCATCTCATTACATACTCTGCCTGTAGCCAAACCACACACAGCACTATCATTTTACTCCTGTTAGTCCTAACTGACCAACAATTACAAGTCAGACCTCAAAACATCATGATGTTGGTCTAGAACTCAAAACTATATTTACTTATTTCTTTCCTTTTGGTGTCTGAGTAATAAGCATAAGCCCATATTACTTTCAATTTTTCTCTCATTTCAAGAGGGTCAAAAGCTCTCTTCTTTCATATGAGCAGCAAGTCTCATTTAATTACTCAATCCAATACCAAGGACTACTGAACACAGAATTTCCCAGGTTTTATGACATGCACATGAGTTACCTACGCTCACTGGAGTTACCTCACCTTCGACCGTATTTGGAGATTGTGAAGTGACAGAGATTTTTTTAAAAAGTATTTCTTTACTTAATTATATGCCATTCAGATAGACTTTTAAAGTACAATATAAAATCATAAACTGAAGTATGATGTCATATCTGTAGTCATCTCTTCCCAGCATTCTCTTCCTTTCAACTAAGCTTTCTATTGGTATCAGGATTGATTCATCTTGCTGCTCTTCCAAACATCCCTTTCTCTTGACTGAACTCTCCTCTACACTGACTGAAGTTATCACGTGACAGATCAATGCAATACAGACTGACATCTTGAATTCCAGGTGGAATTCAGTCCAGCCATAATTTACTGATAAATCCATAGCTTTGAGGAGTCATAATTAAACTCTTTATGGAGCTACCCTAAAAAACCCCACAAAATCATAAGTTAAATTCATGACCTTGCTACAAGATATGCCAGTGAGAGAAAGGATGGACAGCTGCTTTTTCACTGTCATCTGTGGCACCAGCATCTTGGGAAGCTTTCCTCAGACAAATGTTGTTAAAATTCTGCAACTCTCTACTGAAACGTTTCTTGTTTCTCCTCTGGAACAGCCGGCACCTCTCTCTGCAAGTGGCAAGACGTACAAGACTCAAACTGCACAAGGTGAGTCTATACAAGAAGCAGCACTGAGACGCTCCAGCAAGAGCTTCAATTGTCTCCCTTTTGGTCAAGGTTCTCTAATGCAGGATTCGGGTGGAGAAGGAAGGAAGGAAGGAGAGAAAGAATGGGAAGTTTTTCTTTCTCTAAATCATAGGAAGCTTTCAGGCACAGTGCTCTAAGCTTGCCCAAGGATAGAACAAGCATGTGCTAGGGCACATTTTGTGTATCATTTTAGTTGTGTGTAAGTGAAAATAAATATTACCTTATATATTTGCATATAAGCCAGGAGTTATGAAATGCAAATTTAAGAGAGAAGACAGAAGGACTTTCAGGCAAATAAGCAAACCACCACATAAAAACTATCTGAAGAGAACAGTTTCACAGACCTGTGGTTTAGCCCCAGCCAGCAGCTCAGCACCCCAAGGCCCTTTGCTTCCCCCATTCCTCTGGTGGGATAAAGACAGTTTGCTAGGACAGCAAAGGAAGAGGAAAGTAACAACAACAATACTTACAGAAGAATATCCGAAATGGGTGATACACCATGCAATTCACTGCCCAGAATCTGATGCCCACCCGTCCCCAAGCATCAACCCTTCCTCCACCAGCTCCCCACCCTTATATACTCAGCATGATGCCATATGGGATGGAATATCCCTTTGGTCAGTTTGGGTCAGCTGTCCTGGCCGTATTCCCTCCCAGCTTCTTGTGCAAATTAACTTTATCCCAGCCAAAACCCAGGACAGGCACAGAAAAGAGCAGGCAAACAGCAGCGAGGGGTAACAACATGGAGGTCCACCAGGAGAGAACGGGTATTTGCCCTTGGCCAGAGCTTCACTTCTAATGTTGATGTAGAATATCTGTCACTAGAATGGGCTAAGCAGGTGTAGTTGAACTAGATGAAGACCAGATTTACTGGAGAAGCCACTGATTTGAAGTTAATTTGTTAATGCAGCAAAACACATTGTTTCTGAAAGGTCAGTAGGGGAAGCTGTGTTGGAATATCAACTTAATTACCTGTGCTATAAGGATGAATGGGTACAAAACAGCACAGGCTGCATTGCTAAAAGCTGCTAAATTGCTATTCTAGGTATGTTCCTAAAGGTATATATGATAGTTCTTGTATGAAGGGGAGAAATATCTAAATTACCACTTTCTTACCAATAGCTGTTTACCAGAATACCCTTTTGCTCTAGATATTTTCTTAATTGTCTTGGTCCCAATACTTCTGAAGTAACAAGACAGAAAATTTGGAGAAAGCCAATTTTATAACTGCAGATCTGGCACTGTTTTAGTAATTATCAGACAAGTGATTTTAAGCTATGAGATACTGGAGGGAGAAAAAAAATTCTTACATTCACTTTTACACTGTAAAACTACTATTTAAAACTATAGATCCCACATCTGATAAAGTAGCTATTATATATCCACGGAACTTTCACAATACAGCTATTTAGGGGGTTATACTGGAGAAAACATTACAAAAAGATCATTTTTGGTCGGCGAGGTAACAGCTTGTGAGCAGAGTATTATCTCAAACTAATTGTGGATGCCTGTTGAGATATTTTTTTAAAGTGGTATTCAAAACAGAGCCTTTATGAGTAAATTAGAGGTGCTGTTTCATACGTAGCAACGAGCGCAACTAGAAAAAATGCATAAAGGAAACGCAACTAGATGAAAACTGGTTTGTCAGAACGTACAGGAAGAAGTGTTTCTCTTTCTCAATTAATAGCAAGGGGTGTTTGTGCTAATTTACAAAGCAGAACTTGTCTATGTGAATATCTTTCTTTCAGAAAGTCAGGACTGGTTTCATAACCATAACTGTTAATACGCTATAAAGACAATCAGACACAGGAGAGGGATGCACTGCCCTGAACGTACCCATGCTCAGACACATCATGCTTCAGAAGCTCTGAAGTGCTGACTTTGGGCAAATATGCTGGACCTCAATTAAAAAAAAATAACAACTCTGAAAAATGTATGGTACCTAAAAAGATTCAGTACAGAAAGCAGATGGAATCTATGAGGCAGCTGTTTTATTATCCATCCAGATCCCTGCACAGCGCGCACACTACTTTTTACATACTCCCATATGTACAGCTCACAAACTGGGATGACAAGAACAGTGTATGCTTTACAGCATATATTTTTAATTTACACTCTGAAATACCTCAACAGAAATCTGCTGGGTCCTGTGATAAAAATAATCTCCATGCTTTAAGGGATGCCTTATTCTTCAAGCCATATTTGGAGATTGGGGAGGTAGAATGAATCCGGCAAAAATGCAGTAATGCCTATAGGTGTGCCAAGAATTTATGAAAGGGGCAGAGACTGTTACAACTAAACCCTCTGATGAGTTTAATGAGAAGAGCAAAGAGTAGGGCCTTACCTTTCTAGCCAGAAATCTTCTGTTACATAACAGAGAAGTAGCCAGTAAGAGAAGGAAATGAAAGGTACGTGTCTATAAGCTCCTGTTTTCCCTAACACTGAATAAGGATCTTTATTTCAGGCATCTGAGTCATATCTGGTGCTGTAGGATACTGCCAAAGATGTAAAAGTCCATCCCAAAAAGCCACTGAGAAGGTAAGCTCACTCTTTACTAAAGGGGAAGAAAGGGGTTTTCTGAAAGTCTGCCTTTGCTTCCCCTCTCTCCTGGCTGAGACAAACTCTGTCCTTCTGAATGAAGGGTAAAAAATATCCTTGTTTGATGCATCTAGACACAGAGCCCTGATAACTCATCCTCACTTGGCAGTGTTGATAATGTCCATCTATTAATCTCATGCTGTGCAAACCATGCCAGAACAGCTAACTTTTAAAAATATTAAATATTTTAACATAAAACATACCACAGTTTGCTTTAAATCTAGCACTTACAGGGTACTAACCAGATGTAGATCTCTCCCAAAACCAGAACTGAAAGCAGGAGCATGATATCAGGATCATGTCTATCTTGTCCAGTTAAAAGGTTCCACCAGGGTGAAGCAAACAGGCATCTCAGCTACACTTTCTAATTTGCTTCATGTAGAAGAGTGCCAGGGTCAGAAAATCCTAAAGCCACAGGTTACACTGCTGTGGGTGATTATTGCTTACAACTGATGCTGTTCTAAAAACACATGGCTTAAATAATAACCCCCTTGGCTGTAGAACAGAATGGTATTTTATTTCTTTTGTCTGCACTTACAGAAGAAAGGAAGAATTTTGAGAATTAGGGGGATATGTTTCTCTGTGTCTGAGCAGATAGACATATTCAGGCCATGCCCCAAAGAACCATATGTTCTTATACGATGGTGATGGGAGAAATATTATGTAGTAGTGGTTAACTTGTAATGGTATCCATGGCTTAAAGCCCTGTCAAGACTTCAGATTGCTTCCTAGCTAAAGTGACAGGAAAGTTCATATACTACGCAAACAAGCAGTACAAAATGCACAAAGGATGGTATTAATACAATTTGAGACTGTGAGCACCTAGTTTTATTTCTCTTTTTATCTGCTGTGCAGTTGAAAATAAACCCTGACCTCCTCCCATCTATACATGCACTCAGTTCTTCTGAAACACTGCAAAAAACCCCCGAACTATTAAACTGATATTATTCAACACTTTGCAGTTTGAAGACTCCTGACATTTTCCAAAGGAGATGACTGTCAACAGCCTCTTATTTACCTGGCACAGATCCCAGGTGCCTGCAAACCACAGTTTGAAAACCACTGTGACTTAAGTTATATGTAGTAGGTAGCTCTCCCCACAGGAAAGGGATGCCTACAGAATACAAAATATTTAATTCAATCGAGAGTCGTTCTGGTTCGAAAGCGCCTCACACATTTTGCTGCCTATTTTGTTTACATGTCGTGAGGCCTTAGATGACTCTAAGGCTCACCCTGCAGATGGGTAACTGCACGAGGCGGGAGCAGGTAAGTGTTCTTCTAATGCAGCTTCTAACTGCTCTGTTCCCTGGTGCTGGGACAGGAGCGCTCCTTGCTGCCCATTCCTTCTGCAATTGGCTTCAGCAATCAATGCTGTTTGGGTGAGGGGGTGGTTTGCAACGGTTCCCCAGCTGTTATGTGTGCGCCATTCTTTTGACTGAGAACATATCAGAGAAAAACCAAAGAGAATTCTACTCACAGAAAAGACTTGTAAGTCACTTTGAGATCCCCACTTTTACACAGCCCACTGCAGCCCACTCTACCTGCTCTCCTTGGCCCTTGGGGCAACCACTGGTGACTTAGTAGCAGGCTTTGTTATTTCTTTGATGTTTTGTCAAATATCATATATACCTGTTGCACCAGGTATTTTCCCGGATGCTGCTATAGCAGCAGAATCCCACGCTGACTACATCCATGCCTCAGTCCTAGATGGGTAACTCGGTGAACACACAGCTATGTTCATGGTCCTACAGCATGTCTCACACCCAGAAAATAACGCACCTCATGGACTCTACACTGCATGTATGCCTTAGCCTGAATGGAGCATAACTTAGAGAAAGAGAAGAGTTATGTTACTGCATGATCAAAGGAGCATGACAGAAAACTCCCTTAACTCATTGAACCATGCCCTTTCTGAGCTACTGGCAAAACAGCAAGGAGGTTTTCACAGAACTGCTCACAGAGGTACAACAGGGACGGGTTTGAGAGAGAATCTCAGCGAGATGATGTTCAAATTTCCAAAGGAGTTCTACCAAAATGAGGTACATTTGAGAGTGGCCTGTTTTCATTCTGCCTGATTCTCAACATACATGGATGGAGAGACATGTTGCAAAAAATCCCAGACCCCAGGAATATATTTATCCCCATGTGTTAAAGTCTATCCATCTACTATCTCAGCAGAGTTTAAAATCACAGCTAATAGGTTAACAACTGTTTTTCTTCTGCTTCAAATGAAGAATATCAGAAAGCTGGGGGAATATTCGGCTTCCCAATTTGTACTGACTGCTCACTGCTACCTGCAATGTCTGTTTGACAGGACTGACATTTTGTACTGCTGTGAGATGGGAAAACGTGTGACATTTTTATTCATGGTGGCGTACGCCCTTGTAATGATCAGCCCTGGTCGATGTGCTTACTGCAGCAGCCCCGAGCCCTCGGAGAACAAACAAGAACCGAAGGTGCCAGCAGTTCGGCTGCCTTATTAAACACCACCAGGATTCTAACGAAGAGCAACTGCTGGAAAATCTCACTGTCAAATCCTCAAGGACATTGTCAACATGGAACTAACTACATATATTTTTCATTTAAAATACTGGAAAATCCAGCTATGTAATATTATATATATATAAATAAAAGCCACACTATTTTGTGTGTGTTTTTTCTTTTTTAACTGGTCATTTTGTCAGCTTTACATTGGACTTTCTATGGGCCTGATACTGGAATGCAAATCAAGGAGATCATGCAACTCGCATGATTTAGAACACAGGAAAATGGACATATCCCTTATTATCTCTTAACAGCTATTCCTCTCTAGCAAGCAGAAAAAATATTTTCTACTTGTGCAGAAAAAAAAAAGAGATGGTCTCTCATTTAAGGAGTTCTATAAACAGCAAGGACTATCTGCTTTGCTCAGCTTCATCATTCGTGGAGGAAGTCTGCATAATTAGGGGGATACTCCTCCACACAACCACTCAAAAGCACATGGCTTCTCTATCTGTTGCATGGCACTCTGCAACTGTCTTACTTGGTGTTAATCAGCCCGGTTCTGAAGGGCAAATCCAAAAAATGCCTGGCCAAACAAGCCATCTCGGTGGGGCGAGCAGTGAGAAGAATCATACATTTCAGATATTCTCTCCCTTTAATCTTTTAGTTTAATCCAGGGGCCCAGAGGTCAATTCAGACAGTTCTGGCCTAACTGCACATATCAGCTTCACAAGTGATACTTAAGAAGCTTCTGGATGCTGATCTACATTGATAGACTCAGCAAGTCACCCGTAAGACCCTCCAAGCTTTTCTCAGGTTGTCAATCTAGGTGATTTGGTTAGCCTTGCATGTACTGATGTATTTATTTTATATGTATGTATTATTTATAAAGTGCAATTCTTCTTCCACATGCCAGCAGTGATAGACCAAGATATTCGCTACAAGATATTTACAGGTTCCTCAACATAACTAACAAGGAAATTCCACAGGCATGATACAGCTGCTATTGCTTGTCACAGAGCCCTAGGAGGTCAGTTCAACCACACGTATTCTCTCCATACATCCAAGCGTTATGGCAGCTGACTTGCATGTACACAGAGCTATAAATTTATTCTGAACAACCCTGCATAAGAAGCGCCTGAAATGCCAAGACAATTGGAAAACACAAAAACCATAGTCCAGAATGTGTTTTGTTATTTTGAAGAATGAACACATCTGCTGGAGGCAGGACAGCAGCCACACAGTCTTACCTCAAAGCACGAATTCCTCCATAGCATGAGCTACATACGTGCTATGTTGCTGTAGTAGCTGAAGAAGACACAGCGGGCTGGTTGCTCATTAGAAAATACTGGCAAGTGAGTGCATGAGGGGCAGTAACCTTTGGGTGTGCTCTGCAGGTGGTGTACATCTTCCTAAAGAGAGCACCAGGTCTCGTCAAATATTTACACGCATGACAAGAGTGCAAGCCTTTTAGTAGGATAACTCCTATCCCACTGAGTGCCAGTTCTGCAAATCTGACACACCACAAAGCAGAATTGCAATTGAACGAATTATTTTCTTGTCCGTTGCCATTGCTTTTACTCCCCCTAAGAACACTGTCCCCTTAGACCCTGATGGGACAGTTAAGTAGTCTCAAGCAGACTTTAGTGCTTCTGGGCCAACACATCTGCCTCTCTTGCAAGGTGACTTTTACTGAGCAACAGTGAATTCCCTTCTGAAAGGGGAAAAAAAAAGGATGAGAAGAAATAAAGGTAGGAAATAGGCTTTCTGAAGACAAAATAATTTTAATGAAACCTAGACTTATACTTTTGCTACATGCACAAAGAATCAAATAGAAAGAGGGAGGGAAATCCACGTGGCTTAGCAGAAAGGAACAGGGAGCCCATGTTGCTCACCAGTGAGGAAGAGCGGAATGGAAGCTCATTTTCTTAATGAAGGTATCTCTATTGTCTGAACAGTTCAAAGGGGCAAGAACAGGAGGCTGGCTTTGCAACCACAGCATACAGTTGCATGATATATTAGAAAATGAACTTGTTTTCCCCTTTCCCCTTTGGTTTCTACATCAGTGCCACACAATGCCTGCTGCGATCCAGGGGAATCTGCTATTGTTCCAACGCACGTGGGTGTGAAGGCAGTCACAGGGTCTGGCAAAGAAGCCTTCCTCCCTTCCCTACTTCATCTCTTTTACCCTGGAGATAATCCCTCCCTCTGCTGCCTCTGGCCTCAGCGATCCAGTTTTGCATTTCTGGAATGTAGCTGGCTGGTTTTCTCCCCACCTTCCCCCTGACCTCTTAATGCCATTTAATCTTCTTGAAGAAGAAACCTGCCCTACAAAGCAGAGCTGTTTGCTCTGCATGTCTCAGTGTAGATTGTGAGTGGGAAAAATGACCATTTTCGTTGGGAGCAAATGATCAAAACAGCAAATAAGTCGGCAATTTTCATTTTATGGCTCGTGAAAGTTTAGCAACTGTAAGAATCAGCCAGGAAGAGAACTTGGACAAGTCTTTTCACAGTCAGATAAGCTGCTTTAGTACATGAATGTATTTTCCATTTGTTTCCCAGTTATTCCCACTAGCTTCCAGAACACTAATTCTCCCTAGTTTGCATCCAGAATGGAATATGATTGAACCTCTATGGTAAGGACATACTTGGAAAAGTCTTTTGTATTTTATTAAGCTTTACCTTTTGGTACTTAAACAGAATGAAATATTGTATTCGTTGGTAAATAAAACAAACCACAGAAAGATAAACACACCTAAGCTGACAATATCCTTCCCAACAAACGATGTTTCTGGCAGCTTATCATTTGTTTTAATTGTACTAGATCAGTTGTACTTCTGGCTGTGGAAAAGCTCCAGAAAAAGAACCTTCCTCAGCATAGGTTTGGTTCTAAAGCATCTGGGCTGAGCCTCTTGTGCTTACACCACCTCTCAAAGCCTGATGTGAAGACTGGGCACAGGTATCCATCCTGTGGGAACAAGGCGGCTCTCACAGCAGCGCTCAGTGCAATGTTCCAGAGGAACAGCATGAAGGCTTGAATGAGGTGGAGGGGTGGGAAGCAGTGTGGATAGAAGCAGAAGCTTCATTAGGAGAAAGACGTGTTAAAAACAAGTGTATTTTTGGAAAATGAAGTGTTCCCTTTACTCCCCAAGACGAGGGCTGCAACTCTGCCAAACGTAGAGTGCTGCGTTTGCCCATGTGATACTCACTGCACAACAGTATGGGTTCCAATAGGGCTGGATGAGCACACCCGGGACACGCAACTGTGGTACTTAAGGGGACCCGTCAATGTGTCCACTCATTTAAGCTCAAAAGCCTAAAAAGCATACAGCATTTTTTTTCCTGGCTGTGGTACACAGTTAAACTCTGTCCTCTGGAGGGAAAAGGCTTTTAAAATATCAGATTCAGATATTAATCTACCTTTCTCCCTTAGCAAAATCATCAATTTAGACATTATACAGGGGTTTTAGTTTGTTTCTTTTGCTTTAGATAATGCAAAAAAAGACCCATAAGAGAACTGAGAAAGCCTGCTGCTCATTAAAAACTCAGCAAGATATTTTGGAGAGCTGCTTGTGTCACGTGAACCAGCTAGCTATACAATCACCATCATTAAGGAGATGCCTGCATTTCCCAGATTTTTTGCTTTTTAGTTGTAACATACATAGCATGTATAAATATCACTTTCCCAAATACTTATAAATTGTCATGTTTGTTAAGGGTGTAGAGATATTATGAACTCCTCAAGCAGCATACTTCCAATATCAGACAAAACTGAACTGCAACACAGATCAATCAGTTAATGAAAGTCACAAAGCAGAAGAGACCTTGGGCTCCCTAACACTGTGCTCTGTGCAGCATCCCTCTCGCTGCAGCTCGCCACCAGCAACCATTCAGTGACAGAAGCCAAAATTTCTAGCAGAAACACACAACTCAAGCACTGCTCATGCATGCTCAGAATGTGAAAATCTACTACAAAAAAAGGTTTGTGTACAGGCATTCTTCCTTATTTTGGACATAAAATTACAAGGCTTATGAGTAATCAAAAGAACTAAAATTTCTGCAGCCATTAGGTGAAAATGAACATTATTAAATAACCCAAAACAAACAAAAAACCCCCAAAGCAACAACCAAACAACACTCCCCCTCCCCTTCCCTCCAGTCAACCCAAACCACATCTAGTATCACAACAGACAGAAATGTTTGAACCTGTGGGTCCTGTCCGAGCAGCTCGTAGCAGCTGCTTACGTGGACAAGGAATGTGTTCAAACAGTCCCAGTATTTATTTTCCAAATAGCTAAAAATCACAAAGATAAACATGCTGCCTATGGAGTGTGAGTGTAGGCATGGAAGCAAAACCTACACGCACTGGAGTCACACATCACCTGTGTTATAGCTGTCCCGCAGCGCCTGTCCTGCCTGGCCCTGCTGGGGGGGATTCCAAGGACAGCTATGTACCCGGTGTTCCGATGGTTTAAGAATGTTTGGGTCAGGTTTCAAGACAAAAATTAGGAAGAAAGCAAAGCAACAAGACGACATTCAGAAAGGGAGTGTAGCACTGTATCTTCTACTATAATGAACCTCCCTTTCCCCCCAGATATAGTACTATATTCGGAACTACATACTAGTCATTTGACTCTTCTTCTTGGTTGAAAATCATTTCCCCTTCTCCCCACTCACTAAAACGTAGTTGCCTGTACTGCTCTCCACTTGTTGAGTGCAGCTGTACTGCCTCAGAGCCCACGACGGTAGCTCCTCAGATTCGGTTGATCTGAGGGTCAGTATTAAAGGTACACCCTGAGCAAACCAAAAAGCATGCAAAGTCAAACAGGAGAAAAAGCTGTGGTCACACCCTTCTGCTTTGGTAGTGTAGTCTTATTAAGAACAGTTTGTATAAATCTTTACTGCATTGCCCTAGGCTAGCTGGCGAAAATCCTCCTTGTCATGATCAAGGAGAGCTTTCCCACAACATCTGAGCATTACCGACACCACTGTTAGAACAATTCCATAATCAACAACCCTCAAACAATGCCCCATAACCAGTTGCCAGGATGAGCTACAACACTGTGGAATCTCACACAGTTAGATAATCGCTGCTAAATTTTTGAGAACAATCAGCTGAGAAGCTCTACATTCAAAGACATTTCAAGATATTTTACTGTTATTTTGTGTAGCCTAACAACTGCAGATACAGAACTGTACTTGGAAAAACTAGAAACTACCTCACTATAGGGTGAGAGATAATGAGTTAAAATTAAAGGTTGCTGCTGGCTTGCTAGCCCATCCCCCTTTAGCTAATCTGTCATGTAATGAAGAGAAGCACCTAGCATAGGACAGCTAGCTGCCGGCTCACTTACAGCGAGCTGATTAAGAATGTTCAACCAACAGCAGACTGCAGACCTTTCCAACGAAAATAAATAGACTGTATGCAAATGTGTTTGTCACTTTGACAGCATGTCTCAATTAAAGCATCTCGCTGCTGTTGGTAGGCTCTCTCACTGCAGTGGTATGGACGAGGCTTACTGCATTACTGATACACAGGGCTTGACCCTAATCCGCATGCATGCATTTTAAAAAAGTCTGCCTTTGCCATATACACTAGCATAATACTAGCAGACATAGAAAGCAAGTGACAATGAGAAAAAAGCCTCTTTCATCCTCTTCAGTTTATAAGAACTGTGAATGCACAAACAGCCCTTATTTCAGAGTTCTTGTGGCTTTTTAATTGTTCCCACCTACTGTATTCTAGACAGAGTTAAAAGTGACACTAAAATCTCTCCCTTTAATCACTAGTTAGAAGCCATCTCCCATTTAAACAGTAAACGTTGCTTTTTTCCCTCCCTTAATTTATATTTCATAAACCTGAGCGTCTTTTCCTTTTGAATGAAAGTGTGCTTTAGTTTTTGTTTTGGCACTGGGCTACCAGGAAAAAGAGACCCGTGAAAGGACAAAGGCTATAAGTGAGATAGCCCTACAACTGCTAAGTTAGATCATTTTTTGGAAAAGGACATTTGTAATGTAATGACAGTAATAAGCATTTAGCAAGCGAGCCTTTCACCACAGCCAGTGGCTCCGCAAAGCCGACGCGTGTTTCTTTTGACACGGAGAAAGTGATCATTAAAAAATTTTAAAGTGACTGTTAAAAACCCTCATGAATTCAGATTTGCACTTTCCACTTGATTATGTATATCATTAATCTACCAAAATGTTTGAAGCATCCATCCTTCATAAAAATCTAACAGAAAAAACTGAAAGTAGATAATAACATTGTCTGGCTCTCTGACTGCTTTCAATGAAACTAACACTTTCCTGCCGGACCTCGATGGCTACACTGCTCCACTAGCCCCAATTCCTCTCGAAAGCAAGCGAAAAATAAACCACAACTGCAAATACTTAATTGGAAGAGAGTCTGTTTAAAAAAAAAGTCTCCAAGAACTTACATTTAGCACAGCGGTGAAAGTTCTGAAAGAAACAAATCTAATTCTAAAATGAGACAGACAACATTGCTCTGAGCGATGATTCCATCTCGCGTAGCCCTACCTAATGCCTGAACCGTCAACGCAGCTCTACTGACTCGTTTCTATTTATAGATACTTATCTAAAAACCTGGTGTGCTTCACATTTTATAATTCCCAATATTTTACAATTGGTTTGAAATCAAACCGTTTCCTTACAAGAAATCGGATATTCACTCCTGTTTTCTGATCATAATACTGCAGAAAATAGACACAGAGACAGAAAGGGAACTGTGAACACAAATAATGTTATTTTTTGAGTCAGGCTACACTTAAAAGGGGAACACTGGCAAACTGATAGTAAATACTGTGTGTTTTTTCCATGAAAATCACAGCAACCGGAATATTTTCTAAATAACTAGGTCTTAAAAAAACCACACAACCAAACTCACTCTTTTGCAGACATATCAAAAGAAACATTATAAGAGTAACTAATGTGTACGGCTCAGTTGTCAATACTGAAATACAGAGTACACTAACAAGCTATTAATTGATTTTTCCATCTTAGTACATCGCATTTAATTTTCAGAGAATGTTAAAATGCTTTAATAGTTGGATGTTCCGTATCGACACTAATGATCTGGCTCGATAACAGAGGACATTTTAAATTATACACCCTCAGTCCTGAGGGCTGAAGCACTTTGCATGCTAAAATAACAGCAAAATAGTTTATAAAACTGATATAATAATTGTGTTTCCCCCCTTCACTTAGAATTTATTTTCCTCAAAATCAACATATGAACAAAGGAAGTCAGTAAGCCCCAGGTAAATCGGGTCATCAGAATCCTGTTTAAACAGATACAACAGAAACAAACAACATAATTCATTTACAAAAAATAATGAAACAATTGGCATATTCATTACTGTGAGTTCTCTCTGCACTATTTTTGCTGAGTCACACAATTAAAAGAAACTGAACACTAAGACATACCTGACCAAAATGTACTGTGATTGGTCTTCTGTCTTCTCTTAATTTAGGGTCCTTCTTCTCAACCAATGGAGAAGGCGCTGTCCTTGGCAGGGATTCCTCCGGTGCCGCAGAACACCCGTTCTCAGCAATGTCCTGTGTGGTAGGAGAAGGTGAATAGCAGGGCCAGGAACATTCTTGATTAAGGGTAAGGGGCACAAAGGAGACACTAGAGGATAACGCTGACTAACAATTTTGATGTTAGGGGGAAAAAAACAGAGTAAAAAAAAGAAAATAGCATTAGAATGAAACATTTTGTTACAGTTTGCCAACTGAAGCTTGTACACAATCACTCTCTCCTCCTCATACCAATGGTGCATGCAAACAGATACATTCAATACGATGTCTGACTCAAACATGCAAAAGCCAGAAAATGCATAGGGTGAAAAAACAGGTCAAAATTTCTATTCCAGAATAAACCCAGCAGAAGCCTGGGAACAGGGCTATTCTGCTTTTTGCAGACCGTAATGGAAACAGTAATTCTGTTTATGTACTCCACAGAATTATCTGTAGGGGAACAATTACTCATGGAAGTGGCAAGGAGAGATGAAACTCACAGCTTAGAGCTTTGCATTTTATCTTTGAGTTTGTGTGTACTGAATATGCCTTCAGGAGATTGTATAAAACCAACTGCTGCCTAGCAGGATGCATTTTTGTTTTGCTTTGCTTTTGACATTAGTCCTCATCTTCAGAAGTGACATGACCCATCAACCTAGGTTAGAAGACTTGGCAAGTGTATGTATGGTATATGTAACATAGGTTTTGAAAAAGACAAAGGCATGCAGACATAAGGAATCAGACAAGGAGAAAAGAGTTTGAAAGTCAATTGAGAAATAGTCTGTAACGCAGTGGGCCCCAAACCTTACATCTCTTTGCAACAATGTCAAGGAAATAATGCTTGGTAAATATAGAGAGAAACCTGCACACACTGTAGCTCGGCAAGACTGACCTAAGGTTGGCTGCTGACATAGACATTGCTTTGATTCACTGACCTTTGACATGCCCCCTCAAGTTTCCGTCGTGCTAAGGTACAATAATGAGACATGTAAGCTGATGGCCAATTAGAAATGGTTCTTTTGGACACAGACTGACCTAATGTGTTTAGGTCAAATGAAACAAAAAGCTGGATGGACTTTCTAAGGGGCTTTGTCTGCTCCACAGAGAAGCTGAGAGACCTTTTTAGATCCAGCTGGTATAGCAGTGGTTCACCAATATGGGCATAAGGATCGGGGGGAAATTAACAACTTGTTAAGGTCAAACTAGAGAGAAAAACTTTTTCCTGCTCCCGGCCCTCCAGCTGCACAATGCTGCCTTGTCTTCAAAAAAATTCAACAAAGTACGTGGAATTAGTAACAAAGAGCCCCAAAACAACACCCTGACCAGAAAAGTAAGCTGCTGTCAAACTCATACTTCAGCTCCAAAACTGCAGCAAGCCACCAAGGGATGTGGTCAGCTTGGGAATCCCCTAACGCATGGCAGTGACCATACTGCTCTGAAATGTAACAACATGAAATGCCAACTTCATTCACACATCGTGGACAAGTACAGCTACTCTGAAGGAGTGCCAAGCTGCAGGCCTGTGATGTGCGTGCCATAAAGGTGCCCAAATGGTCAGAGGCACCTGAACCAGGGTCGTTCCCAGCACTGTGGAGCTGTCAGAACTCCACCTGGAGCTGTGGCTCCAACCAAGGCCACAGAGAGCTGGGAATCAAAGGAAAGCAAGGAATCTTCCAATCCAGGCAAAATTTCCAGAAAAATGTAAAGCAGATGTAAAAGTTTGGACATCAGGGGAATGGGAGGAGATAAAAGATACAGAGAGATCAAGCCATTAAGCAAAACCCCTATGATGTGTAACGATCACTGCAAATCCTTGCAGCTTTTATTGCTATAGATTTGCTTTACTTCTCTGATCATATAATTGCCTACAAAATATAACATGTTCCTAGAGCATATTTCCACTGTGTCTGGTGGAAAGAAACCCTTCCAAAGAGACTGGAGCAGATTTCAGTCAAAATTACTTTTTTTTTTAATGACTTAATATGAGAATTAATTTACCTGATACCTCTTTTTTCCCAAATCCCAAAAAAGCAGACAAATCAACAACACAGCTTCAGTCATCAAAGCAAAGTTCACTTCACAAAAGTTTTTTTCTATCTCCAGTTGAAACACATTGGAGCTAAACAGAGACACCTGATTTTAAACACCCCAAATAAGGGCTCCAAGTAGCTTGAAAATTATAAATATCAAAGTGTCTGGCAATTCTGTAACTGGAAAGTAGAGAGCAGCCCTTCAGAGCAGCCTGCAGCACACCTTCAGCCCTCTAACAGACTTTGAATGTAGTTATTCAGAAGTCAACAGGGAGCACGACAGAGAGAAAGACCACAAACAGGAGAACACGACTCTCCCATTCTGAGCTTTTCCAACATATCCCAAAAAAAGGGACTTGGTATAAGCCAGCAAGATGTTCCTGAAGTAGCTTAAGTCATATATATTATTCGTGATAACAGCAAAAACCATGAGACCTACTCCTTCCCAAAGGCCAGAAAAGAGTGGAAGGCAGTAAGTCACTCATTACTGGAATAAATTCTCCAGCAATGCAAAAACCTAGCAATGTTTCAGTGACTTTTTAATGAACAGGAAATGCAATTTAAGGATATTATTAAGAATAAAACCACCTTTTGCCTGAGGAAAAAAAAGATACTTTATAGATAACTGGAAAAAGAGAATGACAATGTTCTATCACACTCCATAATTATCTCCATATAGGAAGAGTGCTTCCCCTAACAACTGTCGGCTCAGGTGAAATCTTTGCTACCTATTTATTTTAAAGGAGGGACTTCAAGAGAATGAGTAAGATACATATTTACAGATATGCAAAATTTACCCTGTAAGCTGAATAAGGTTTTCTTCTGTTTCAGTATGCATTAGTAGTTTTCCTAGGCATCTTCTTTTAATAGGTTACAAGTACTGTCTATTAGAAGAGCAAAAAACACATTCCTGAACATCTAGAAGGATTCTTCAGTTTGTTTTATAAAGCTCTAAATGACCTGTTTCTAGCTGTACAGATAATAAAGCACTGACAACAGCCCATTGATAACAGACATTAACTAGAGCCACACAGGGCTCTAGTAAGTAAAATAACGTTGAATACATTAATGCCAAGTGCCCAACCATTTATATAAATTGTCTTATCCAGGCGCTCTCAGTAAGTTACATTCTCCTTACTGAAAGTTGAGGACGGCACCATTCCCATTCCTCCTTCTACCTAATTCTATGTAGTTAAGCTTCAAACGAGTCAATAACGGAGTGACTTGACCACCATGGTCCATTTGTGAAATGGAAAAAGCAGGGGAAAAAAAAAAGAACAAGAAGCAGAAAAAAGAAAGAAAATGAAAAAGAAAAAGAAAAAAGTACTGTATTGGATATAAAATAAAGCTGCCATGCTGTATCTATTAACAATTATTTGCTATCACTCATAAGAATCCTCTGAAAACTATTTCTGTTGCTTTGAAATACTGTACCACAAATGAACAAGGGATGGAAATAGAGCCCCATTCAATCTCTACTATCATATTAAAGAAGGACCTTACACACACCACAGTGACCTCTCAACAGGTCAATCCTGCATTTCCCATTTGCAATTCAAACCCAAGACTGGAGCAGACCAAGGGCAAAATGGGCTCTTGATTATATTTAAGAGGTCACCATTGCTATGCAGAGTTGTAGGAAGCAGACCTCTAGCTTTATTGCATTTTAAAATTCTATCTTGTACAGAAGCTGCTCATATTTGGCAGCGAAAACTGGAAAAGGGATGTTTATATTTGACTTTTCCTTACCAGTGGCCTGCAAACCTTTTGTATTAATAATGGAAAATAATATGTTAAAATGCAGCGGACAGTAAGTTCAGTTCAAAAATAACCTTAGGTTATCCTTAGAAGATTAAAGAGTAGCCTCCCAGATTTGGCAAAAAGTAAGTATTTAACGATGCCAGAATTTCCAACAGTTAACATCTGCACATGCTAGTAAGCAAATACATGAAAAATACAATGTTCTCACATGAAAATTGGTGAGGATGCACTAATTGACTTGTCAACAGAGCAGCACAGACTTTTAGATTAAAAACAATAAGAGGGTGGCCAAAACAATTTTTGCTATTTTTATCACTTTAAACAGCACGGTATCTCTTTTCAGCTTTATCTTCCTATCTCATGTTCAAAATGGAGAAGAGGATGGGATAGAAAAGAGCAAACTCAATGAAGAAAGGAGAGGTAGAGCACTATGTGTCAACTAGGAAATCTTTTAAGCTCTCGGGCAAGCGTATGTTGAACAATTGAGCCATCTTACAGAAATGCCACGCAATAAGGAGGGTGAAACAGAATTGGGCCATTTGTTTGTAAATGCTGTGTGTGTTTTTTAAAAAGAATTCTTGTTGCTTGGAGGACTAGGAAATACTAACAATAATAAAACAAAGCGATGAATGAACAAGACATTTCTCAGCCTTTTATACAAATGTCACAGAATAGGATACAATTATATTAGCATTTAAAATACAGGAAAACAATCTGGTCATTTTACAGAGCTCCAACTGCTTTAGAAATTCACATGAGAAGGCCAAATATTTTATTATTCATGAAGGTTATGTCCAGAAGTGAAACACATGGAATTACATAAAAAAATTCCATGTACAAGAAAACGGCTTCATGTTTCAGATATTCCCTTTTCATAGCTAAAGTGCTCACATGTAAAGTAGTTAGTGTAATAAAATGAAACAGCATTAAAAGCAACTGAAGCAACTTTACCTTCTTCAAAAATCTCTAGCAATCTGTTAGAGTATTTAGAGAGCAAACAGTATTTCAATTGTACACACAGTTAATGGCATCAGTTCACAACCTGGCTGCAGAATAATCCCTTTGCATTAATGTGTTCGGGTAGATTTCTGTTTGTGCCACAGGAACACACTTGCAGCACTATTTTAGGATGATGGTTTAGAAATTTAGACAAAAAAGTCTACCAAGGATTCACAGATTAAAAAAACAAAACAAAACCCCACAAAATATTATGCAACAAAATGAATAAAAATTTCTGATTTTTCAGTTCTATTAGCAGGTTTGCTATCTTGGTTTCCCAAAAGACTCTAAAAACTTTGCTTCACAGAATAAATAGAAGATTTGAAATAAATCTAAGGCTGAGAGTTACCATTCATTCATAAGGTGTGTGTCAATATGACCATGCTTCTGGCTTAAAAGGAGCAATTAGTATTGGTTAACACAGTCTCAAAACAGAATTCGCATTCTTGGAGTTGTACTGTTTGCAGGCAATGACAGATAGATTTGGAGAATAGTTTGAGGAGGTTTTTTCCCTGCAATAATCCAAATCCGAAATGAACACCAACTCTAATTTAAATCTTTCATGCTTAAACTTCACAGACCAAATCCCTTTCCC
>VZTU01027549.1:30659-176933 GCA_013400835.1 Zapornia atra | reverse complement strand
AATGACCAACACTACACTATTTTCCCTGAGAGATTACTGTAGAATAACAACAATTTGCCATTTGCACAAAGTTCACTGCCCTGACTGTAGGAAAGATCTCCCAGTTCACATGAAGTCCCCTTCCACAATGCCCCAGCACAAAGGACAGGAGAGGGACCACTCCAAATAGAACACTCAATTTTCTGGCTTTTGTGGGTTTAAGTCAGAGCCTTAATGTATTTGAAGACAGTTTTTTTTGTCTGTGAATATTTATAACAGTGTGAAAAATCCGGGACAGCTGGTAATGCATTTTGAAGTGTGCTAACAACACTGTATCAAACAGCTTCCTATTGATCACATAATGCTTTTTGTGGCTAGGTATTTCATACATGGTGCTTATACATTTTGAATAAGAACTTCAAGTACCTTTTGCTTCAAGCGGTTTTTCACTTCTTTTATTCCCATTTTTGCATGATCTTTTGCCTGCATGAAAAATTAATTTAAGTTAAAATCCCCTTCTATTTCCAGCGGTGACTACGCTTCGTTTCAGTGCATCAAGATTCACCTTCTCTACTTAGTAAGAAACGGCAAGGAAAAAATTTTAACAGATACAGAAAACATATTAAAACAAATAGAAAGCTAAGACAACCCAAACAAACAAAAAACACCACCCACAAAAAATTTTGTTTTCTCTGTTTTGATGCCATAGGCATCTTTCATCTCTCTGCATCCCACACCCTCTGTCTTCCTCGAAGTATTTGTCTGTGCTGTAAGTTAACAATCAACAGTAATAGTAGCCCTGCAAACTTTCTCCTTGCAGGAGTCTGGATGCCAGTTCCATTTAATCTCGTCCTACTCATCTCTCTCAAGCTGGGAGAAAGCAGGAGAAAACAAAACTTGAATAGTTATCTCGATGCTTTTTGGAGCACTATTTCCTAAAACTGAGCTTAAAAGAAATCCTCACTGGTTCCAGTGTGGTTTTCCCTTGCACAGTGAAGCTGGCAGCCATACATGATACCACACTAACACACTAGCTGTTTGTTAGCAGAACTGAAAACGTTTTCATCTAAAGAATAACTCAGTAAGTTGGGGTCTAAATAAGCAGGTATAAGAAATCTCTAGGGAAAATTAATTGACGTTTAGAAAAGATGAAAACGATTTGGAAAATGAGAGGATTCCCTTATTTCGATGAAGCTGCAAGCAGAGAAACCTGAGGTAACAATGATTTCCAACAGAGTAAGATGAGATGGTAGAGCTGCTTAGTAGAGCATATAGGCACTATTTACCAGAAATAGTTCCACGTAATAAATAGAATTTATCATCTATACTTTTCAAAAGAAATCACAGGTTCCCCTTCTCCTCTGCATTTCAATTACGCTGAAATTTCAAAATGACTTTTCCATTCAAATTTGAAATTTAGATGAATGCCTAATTTTACGTAATTTTGGGAGTCCAATAAAAACGAATGTAAGTCCTAAGTTTCATTTGAAAGGTTAAAACAGAATCATAATTAGACTCTTATCTCAGTAGTAAGCCAGTACTTGATACTTACAAACTTATAGACAGTCTTCATGGCAGGGTTAGCCTTGGTCTTCATGGTATTTAAAATGGCTCCACTTCCTTTCTACAATTATAGGAACAATAGAATGAATTTCATCAAAGCTCTTTAAATCAAACAGCAATCTGAAATCCACCTTTCTTAACTTAAAATAACAAAGCACTAACTATGCTTATTAGCAGAGCTGAGTATTAAAATGGTAAATTGAAAGAAAAAGAACACAAGTAAAAGTATATGAAATGTTTCTCTCTGGCTTGCCAGAGCAATGCCCGTTCTGTTTAACACAGCAGTTTTCAGATGACAAATGTCAGCGTTTCCTAACACCAAGAGCTCTTGTTTTACAGGTTGTCTCACAAAACAGTGTTCTGTGACTCTTCTGCTCGCCCTCAGGGTCTCCTCTCCATTGCATTAAAATCCTAAACAAGTTTAAGACAAAAGTTTCCTACCAAATGCTCAGTGTCTGGGGCCAAAAATTCAGTTCCAGGAAAGCCTGTACCTTCAATCTGAAGAAGTAAGATCTTTTTTTATGTTCCTTTTCATGATCCTACAATACTATTTATCAAAAGCATGCTGCCATTTTAAGATCTAAGTAGTCAATAAAGGGCTAAATTGAGGCTAAATGAAATCTAACTACAGTCATAAACATTAAATCTAGAAAAGCTGAATTGCATGTAGTGAACATAATAAAAGTCATGAGACAGTAATATGTCAGACAAAATATTCTGTTTGTCTGGTTGGTGTTTTATACATCTTCCACATGTTGCTGACTACTGCTGTACAGAATCTTACTTGGTAAATACAGGAGATGGGTAAAATGCAAGGAATAAAATCGTAGATATTTTTATATTTTCTTATTTCAGTGCAAAAGTCTATTTCCAGAGACCAGACCCAGATTCAGTTACTTCTGTTACTACACAATTAATCTTCAACAAAAATTATAAACTGTTGAACTTAATTATACATATTTTTATATTCATTGTCAGCCACTCTTTCTTATAGTTTTTAAATTGTCACCCTATATATTTACATATATTTACCTATGTGAACCATATGATGGGATTTTTTGCATTACTGTTATAAAGTATTTTCTAAAACGACAACAACTTATTTCCAGCTGTCTCCACGACATTACAAGGGAGATTCAAAAACTCTAGATTCCTATGGTAATTTTTTTTTAGTGTATTTTTTCCTTCACTTTTTTACTGATCACAGCTAAACACTGCAGGAAACAGGTCAGTCGTGTTCCTGGGGACAGAGGTTAAGAGCCAAACAGAATGGACAAGGCTCCAGTAAGGATTACAGTATCTGTTGGGAGAATATCCTGTTCTTACCCTTACTGTAGAGAGCCACTGGTGGTACAATTTGTCGCTACCTAGAGAGAAGCACAAAAACAAACAAACTGTAACTCTCTACCAAACAGGAAGGTAGAAATGTGGAGTGTTAGCACTTAGTGGTTCTAGGAGCATGAACAGTACAGCCACAGAACAGGACAAGCATCCTTTTCTCTCAACAGAAACAGAACAGCAAAAAATTGATGAGCCATCTACAACTGTGGTTCTACCTGCTAAGAAGCATTTCTATTTTATCCAGGCTCTTTTTCAGACATTTGAGAACACTGAGATTTTTTTTTAAGATTGCTAAAAGAAACCTGAGGTGGTTCTGGGTAAAGCTGAAGTTTTTCAGTATCCTTCACTGCAAGCACTCTTTCAGTTGTGCTTTAGCCAAGTGTAAAGCTGATGTTTTGTAAGACTGAACAGTCTTTATTCCGACTACAATGCATTACTCACAGTTCCTGACAGATGAAAAACCAAACATTTAAGAGACTTCAGCCTACAGGGATCATTGCAGCCTCAGTTACTGAGGTGACTAACCACAATGACCCGGTGCATCATGACGGCCCACAAACAGTAAGACAAGAGCTGTGTCTGAAATGACTTGAAATGGCTATATTTCTTACCTGCATATTCTCCCATATTTATCTCTTCTTCAAAAACATCACTGAAGCCCTCTCCAGAGTTCAGAAGATCCAGGCGTCCATCAATGAACTATATCAATGTTAAAAGAGTGTAAACAAATCATTCATCCCATCCCTCTTTTCAGAAACTTTATTCTGCATTTTCTAGAATAAGCCCATTGATCTTAGAGGGAAGGGACTTTACATAGAATGAAAATAGAACCAAAACTGGCAAAATGTTTACCAGTGCAAAACACAATGCTGCTTCACTGAAAAAACTGCATTCATGTGTATGTCTGTACACAGTTGTGTTCAGCTTCCCCAAAGCAGGAATAGCATGTTTAACAGTAATATGCTCTCTGTACAGAGTTTACAGGGGATAGATAGGGTCTTGGTACACTCAGATCAAAACTGAGCACAGAGACCTTTAGGGGAAGAAATGTACACCTCTTAAAATATAGGAAACCCCATCACCTGAATCAGAGAAAAGCCAGCAAGCAGGAACTAAGGTGCTGCCAAGTACATGTATTTTCCTCATTGCGTGGCTGACAGATCAGGGAATACAGGAACAGCCCTCAAACCCCCCAGTTGTATTGTTAAGGAACCTGCTTCCACATTAGAGCAATTAAGCCCGTACCTGCTTAAAGAGCTGGAGCTGGATGGCATTCTGAAGGAACTGCCTCATGACAGCAGAGCGATGGGACACAAATGCTTCTTCACAAAAAGTGATGGGCTCACCCTGTAGAGTTCAGAGCATTAAATACTGAAAGGCTTAGTCTGAATTCATTTGAATCCACTGTCTCTGTTTTATCTACTTCCCTTCAAAAATTAAACAGATAAAGTAGGTCTTACTTAACTGTAGCGTAAAGTGTAGTTTGTTTCCAGGTTTCAACCATGTGACTGAGAAACAGGCTGGAAAGTGGTAAATTGCATGTCATCAAAATAAACCCCATTTGCTTTATGCATATTTTGCTAATGTTGGTGATGAAACTTTCCTGATCCAAAAAGGTATTTTTACTTAATGTCCCCCCCAGATATGACCCACAGAATGTTGTATATTCTGCGTACCTGGCTCAGCAGTCAGCCTGCACAAAGCAGGAATGGTGACTCTGATCTCCACACTTCAGAAAGATTAGACTTTCCTATACTGAAGGAGTGAAATTTCCCTTTCTCACAACCTTGTTGGCAACAGACAGAAATTGTTTTGCAGCTCTACTTTTATCTTATTTTAATGAGTTATGTTAATGCTGAAGTCTGCTGTGCATCTGCCATAAGGGCACAACTTTCCTCCATGCTTAAATCTACAAATACTCAACGTAGCAAGCAAATATATTTATTGAATTAAAACAAGAAAGTAACAAAGAATGATAAAATTATATTATGTATAATTAATATGGAGAATTTTTTCATACTCAAAATATATTTGGACTCTTCAACTGTTGAGTGTTTAAAATCAGTATTAGATAGCATAAACCCCCTAAAGCAGCCCCACTAAATTCCATTTCTGAAAGCTTTTTATACTAGCAATTTCATTTACCACTGGCTGTGTAAAGTCAGAGTTCAGGGCTTTAAATAGTGGCCCCATTTAGTTTTAGGGCCACTAAAATGACTGGGCTCAAAAACCCTCTGTGCCACAGCACTGCTTGAGAATATTGGGTTTTCCCCACCAATTTACGTCAGGAGCCACCATACGGCCCCAGGACTTGTAACACTTATCCCATAAGGGATACTAAATCCTTAAAACTATGCTGGGCAAACTGTTGTGACACCCACATTTCTTAAAATACCAACATATTCACCTTTTTCCCCTGAGTTCCCAACCAATCAAATTACTCATCAATACATTTCCTACTGAGGGCTGGTGCTACCCCAGAGCTCATTGACCTGATGGCTGATACTCATCGCTGGTTGCTCGTGCTTTGACTGACCTGGCATTGTGACCAAAGGGGGAAAACAGATCAGGTTTTAATGCAATTTATGAGGAAAGCAAAGGAACTCTTTGGCTTCAAATAATCAGATTGCAGTAATAAAATTGTTCCTGGCCCCTGAGGCATTGGAAACACCAAGATGATATACCATGTACCTCAGCTCTAACCCAGCAGCCAACATGTGCCAGAGGTCACAGACTGTTCTTAACATGAAGAAAAGGATCAATTGCAAGCGACTGTCTGAGCACAGGATGGGTCTCTTTCAAAGAGTGAAGAACTCACTCTTGTAGGATAGTTTCTGTCACCCTTTCCTTGAACCAATGAATTTCTACAGTTTTAGAAAAGAAACTGTATTTCTTATGTGACAAGTAAAGTTTCAGGATAACTAATTTTAAATTAGTTAAAATTTAAACTGTCTTCGATATACTCTAGCACATGTGGCTTTTCTCTCATCAGGATAAAGAATCATCAGGCACTTCTTTTCCAAGTACACAAAGGAATAATGTTGGGAAGAACAGGTCTGGCTGGGATGTGCTTGGTATGAAAGACACTAGGGAATTTCCATTAAACATTTTCTACTGCCATGACAAAGGTCCTGTCTCATAAATCAAGGTATGTACTGTCTGAAAAGTTTGAATGCATTTAAATGATTAACAGATAACCATGCATTAATGGTGGTAGATAGCAAAGAGGGACAGAACTTCTACATGGCATGAAAGTGTCAAAACAATACTTCAAGCAAGAGGGAACTTGGCAAATGGAAAAAGGCATCAGTTGATTTTGAGACAGGACTGACAATTTGGACTAATATAAGCTCCCCATGCAGGAACTTTATATATATCCCACTTGAGCTTTGTTTAAACTCTCTCTCAGGTACCAGGAAGTAAAAGTCAGGATTCTACAGAGCACTACAATGAAGAAGAGAAAATCTTAGGAGATCACAAATGCATCTGTCAGTGCAGAAACTACCCACAGACACTTTCCAAGTGCCTCCCGGGCAATGTCTACTTGACCCGAATGAAAAGGACTTTCCCATCAAATTCAGCTACCAGAACGTAATAAAGGATGCCTGACAAATATTTTTGTCTGACACACATACAATCCAGACTGTGAAAAAAGCTGGGAGGAATAAATGAAGAAGCATGCAGATTAGTCCATGAGAGAAGTGGTTTACCAGAGGAATGTTCAGCTTTTATTTAATCCACGCTTACAAAACACTTCCTATCACCTATGAGAACCCAAAATTTCTCCCATGGCCAAAGAATCATAAAAAAGTGTGGGTTGGAAGGGACCTTTAAAGAGTGGGAACACTGAGGGAAGAACTACACCCCATCAGACCGAAGCTTCCTCTACTTCATCGCACATCCAGCACGACACCAGGCTCTCCTCTCACAATGCAGCTGTGTATCACTGTTAAAAACACACACAGGGCAGCTGAGCAAGCTCGGGATTATTACAGTGTTAACACACTTCTTTCCCCAAAGTAGTAATGATTGAGTTTGTTCATTAGGTTGATTAGACCTTTTGACTTCTTAAGAGCCAATTCAGGCTCAACTGCTGCTAGATGATAGGAAAAACTTTAATCACCAAGGTCAAGCGTGAGCTTTTCGGCTCAGAATGCATTAGTACCTTCTATCCTCCATGACCTCCAGAAGGGTGAACACACTGTTGCTAACCCCCATCCTCAGCTTCATTACAAAAAGACAAGATGGACAATAAGACCATTTTCTTGACAGATTTAGTTAACTGCAAATTATAAAGCTAATCAGTTCTGCTTTTACTGGCAGATGACATTATACATGAGGGGAGATGCTAAGAACCAGAGATATTTTGTGAAATGAAGGTCTTGCTCACATGTAAAACAATTATAGTGACTTGTCCCTATAAACCCATCAACTCCTACACTTACTGCTTCTAAAACATTTATAAGGAATCTGATTTGATCTGTAATATTGGATAAATCACATATTTTAAGATTGGATCACAGATTTATTTTTAAGACAAAAAAATCTACCCATTTCAAAGCCACTTAATCTGCAATCTTAACACAAGAGAAGTAACTTTCAAATATTAGACTATGATTTAAGACTTCCAGCTGAAAATAGGTGCCTTTTCTTTATGCCTTTGCAAATCTCCCTTTATATGAATATTTTATATTCATGTGGCATAATGAAGTTCATCGGGGCAGTGCTGCTATCTCATGACCCCTTAAAAAGGCTGAAAAGTTTCAGCCCACATCTGATCCGTTGCCAGCACTATTTTTCAATTGGAATTCTGTTACATTCTAAAATAATGTTGAAAACTACTTAAGGCAGCAAGTCAAAACCAAAAGGGGAGTCTCAGACTTATTTCCGACCGTTTTACGGTTTCATGAAACCCAGTGTTATATTTTAAGAACCCACAAAGCAAACTGAAGATAGAGCCTGATTTTGATTAGCTACACTGAAAAAAAATTCACCATGATCCCCCATCCTTCAAGGAAATAATTTTTCCTCAGAAAGAAAAACTTTCTTTCAGAAGAGGCTCCAGGACCTCGTGCAGACCGTTATTGTCAGAGAGAGAAGGATCGTGTCTGAATTGTCCGACTTATCACACTAGCAGGCAGGCCAGCTAGCTGGTTATGGCAATAGCTTTCACAGTGAATATAAAGGACTAAAAATATGTGGGACAGAAGAGCACAGATTAGAGAAGGACTTGGAGGAATGGACAGCGGCAAACACAAATGGTACTTCTGGCAAGACACACAGGTGCTAAGGGAACTCACGGTAGTATAACTATTCCCACTGCTGTGATAGATGAGACACCAAAGTGTGCATCTGGACAAAGGGGCTTCAAAGCCAGCACAGGACTGCTGGAGAAAACATTAAGACAATGAAGACACGGTTCAAATTAGGTCAACAGTGAGAGTCTCTTACACAAAACCCGATTCCAAGGACAAAAAAAACCCCAACAAACCACCACAAAACTCAACCCAAACTTGAAGATTTTTAGGGTTGTCTAAACAAAGTTATGCCATGGAGGATATATGTAATCTCTGTGTTATCACGGTCAGCATGTCGTACAGGGTAATGAATTTTGTGCTGCTGTATGCATGCCTTTAAACCATGTAGGTGCTCTTTCAAAGCCTCTCTAATAAATGCACAAGCCATTAGAGCTGCTCTGTAAACCAGCCATCAAATGAAAAAATGTGGGTGGAATTTAAAGGTGCAGAACAAGATGACAATCTGACAGTCTACAAGCTCCAAGTGTAGTGTCAGTACACTCTGCAGCAAACCCCCGAATATACAGCAAGAACAATGACACGCCAGAGATTCATACATCACTGGTTTATCACTACCGAGATGTCGCAAGTAACCACATCCTTTACTAAAATTGTTTATGCTGCAAATGATAAAGTAAAGCCTGTAGGGATATTCTAGGAATCATCATCCTTAATTCCATCCAGAATTATAATGAAACTAAGATAGGAGAATGATCTTACTGATCGGGATATATATGTCAATGTCAGATACAACAGCAACCCAAGGCAAGCAACTGCTCCGCAGAACTTTCAAGAATTATGATTATTATGTCAAGGAAAGATTAGTTCATCACAGCTGAAGAAGGATCATCAGTCAGCCAGCAGGATTCCATAAAGAAAATCTGAAATTGGTGACAGACACCTGATAGGACATCGGCTCATTCAGCTTGCAATTGCAACAACAAATAACCTCCCCGTAACTACTACATACATTCAGTACAGGAAAGCTCTTTGCATCTGCCTCCATCATAATGGAATCAAGAAAGCATAGATCAAATACTCAAATTTACCATGCCTTTATTAGTATTTCAAGATGCTGCTCAGGAACAAAGAAATCATGTGCTCAGAGATTTGACCACACTTCTAAAGAAAACGAAATTAAGACTGCTCAGAAAGAGACTACCAGTTCTGATACATTAGCATTGCTAAGTGTCATCTCGAAAAACATTAAAACCCTGTGTATTTACCAACACAGACTGTACTGTCCAAACACTTAATGTCTCATATAAATGTCCATTTCCATTACCAGTCCAATTTCAGACATCTTTTCACGTTCCTCACTAGGGTTTATAATCTCTGGTAGAGATATACTAGAAGTGAATATCCCTACCTATCCCTGCCCATATTATTTTAAAATATATTCACAGCGTTTATACTTTTTACAGACACTCTTAATAAGATTTACAGTATAAAAGAAAATGAACCATTTCACTAAATTCTCTATCCTTGTAATTGCTGGTGAATTTGAATTTCTGACAGCTGTCACTCTTCTGCATGTGATCAGATAACGCCTGTAGTAAGTTGCAATAATATCACTGAAGGAGAAATAAAAGGGGGAAACGTGATTGCAAGTCAGTCAAATCACTGACACCAATCACAATGCTTAATCACATCAACATCCCCTTCAAAATGTCATGAGTCAAGACTCAGCTTGTACCCGTGCTGTGGATCATGGGTGTACACACCCGCGGCAGGCTGCAGTCAGCTCCACAGGCTGTACTTCCACAAGCCTGGGAATGTCCTTTCCAAAACATTCCTTGACAGGCAAATCCCATGAGGTGAGACAGACATGTGCAGTACAAGAAGTAACTTCAGCAGGATGCTTCCCCAGGCTCCTAACTCGGACAGGGCTAAAGCATCACCAAGTGTTTAGTCTGGCTGCACCATGACAGAGCAGAGCACAAAAGAAAACAGGAGACTGTTCTGTGCGGTTACTGGCTGTAACCCTGTTTTCTCATGGAGATACTGAAGTTCATATATTTCAAAATTTCACCTTGTAATTCTTATGCAATTCCCTTCATAGATCTAAAACCCAACTGGAACTCTGTGTTAGACTACAGAAAAAAAAAAAGCAGACTCATGAACAAACATAATCTCAACCAGAACCCACATAGAAACAAAGCATCCTCAGCAAGGACATATCTGTTTCCTACAGCCACTGAGGAGACCAGTAATATTTACCACGAGGATGCCAGCTGGCAAGAAACAATTTAAGCACACAATTCAACTTTAAATGTGAAATTATAATATACAAATATTCAGATTTCACCAAAATCTTTAATACTGTAATTACAACTCTGTGCCCTTTGATTCTTTTAGAGCCTGAGTAATATATGTATTATTGTAACTCAGTGCACTATTAAGCTGCAATCAATTCTACATCTAAAATGCTTTCAGATCAAAAAAACCTTAGGCATATTAAAATTATGATGAAACTTCTATAGCAAAAATACAAATAAGATTTATTTGCATTACAACACTGTAAGAAAACCAGCTCAGACACCGACAAATTCAGCGGAAGTTCAACACCACCCCTTTACACATTATGTCAGACGGTAACATCCAGCACCATTACAGGATCTGACAAACTTTGCACAAAACCAACTTCAAATAAAAGATGAAACTAATGAAAAATGCGCAACTGGAAAAAATTTACATTACATAGCAATGTTTTTGCCTCTCCTTTCAAACCCTTTTAGCTTATTAGGATACCTGGCATTCTCATGTTAGACATAGTAAAATGACACATACTCATATTCACAAATAATGAAACTACTTTACTGTAATAGAGCAAGCCATCTTTCAAAGTGTTTATATGGCTAATTCAAGCCATTGCCTGCCCTGATTTCTGAATCACCTACATCAGCCAGCCGTTTCCTATCCCTAAGCAACTGATACAGCTTCGTGTCTCCAGAACTGAAGCAACAAACCTGGAAGATAAAGTGCAAAGAAGCCAGCAAGAAAGCATTTAGGGCTGGGGAAAAAAAAAGAAAGAAAAAAAATATCACCATTTCACAGATCAAGAATAGAGGCATGAAAATAATAAGTAACTTGTACACGGTCACAAAAGTCTCTGGCAGAGCCAGGGAAAAGAACCGAAATTTCTTTAATGCCTGTTCAGTACCTTAAATACAAGGCTATTCTTCCTCTTCCTACTTGATATTGTGTCAATGCATGAGTGTAGGTGTTGAAAGACTAACAAAAGAAAAGTAATAGTATGGTATTATGAGCTGAGAAACCTAATCTTTATCAGATACAGCAAATCTCTATGATGCTGCCTGCACCAGGAACTCTCTCTTTGTCCTGAATATGCTTTAAATTACTGGTATAATGTGTACTGTATATTGTTCCACTCTTATATTTATTCCACAAAAACCCCTGTGGCCTGCATGCGATTTTATCATTAGCTGGCAAGGTAATTTCAGGGCCTAGTTCTGCAATCATTCCATGAGCAATACTCCCATTGAAGCTACTATGTTCTGCATGCAAAGCAGCTACCAATTCAGGTTCCCTATAATAAAAAGGCCTCTTTCTACTTTAACTATTGTGGAACATTAGTGACAATACAAAAAAAGGAGAAAAATTACAGTGCAATTCTTTATATGAGTTATTTTATACTATGACAAAATATAAAAGTGTGCTTGGAAACACAATCTACACAAAGTATTTCCTATGAGATAAATGACAAGCTTTCTTTTGTTTCACTTATTAAAACTCAACAGAATACAAAATATTCTGTTAAAAATCAAATCTCTGCAAAAACAATAAATGTTTGGCCAAGATTTAGAAGTGACTGATATTTCAAGAGGTCACAAATGTTATTATTTTGCTTTCTTTTGATTTCTTCAATACATGTAAAAAAGCTAAAACTCATACAAAGCAATGAAGCTTCCAGGATTCACCCAAGTACATATGTTGAAAATACGGCTTTGTGGAAGATGTATATAAACTCCTTTGATCATGACCCTAAAGCCACACTGAATAAAACAACTATTTTAAAGATGGAAATATTTTAATATAATATTTAGATGCTAATATAGATGCAGAGTGAGACTAAACCGGTTTTATCTCCAGTAAAGCAATGTGAGAGAAGCTTTAGTCAGAGGTAGGTCATGAAATCCCACACTCTTAGCAAGTAACAAAATCCCATCTCTATAAATAAAATGGATATAATGGAATTGAACTTTAAATTTTCACTGAGTTAGAGACATCTAGTCTGGTACATACACTAATGCACAAGATACAAGATAACATGATATGCAATGCCACCTCCTTCATAAAATATCTGATAAAGTAAATGCTATTACTATAATAGAACTCAGAAGAACTCGTTGAGGTTTGATTTGTCATCATGTTATGCCACCGGATAATTTGGTGTGGAAGCCTCCACTACTGCCATGAAAAAACACAGCTAGAAAAGAAGTCACTTTAGAGAAGGAATTTATCATGTCCCCTGGGAGAGGTAATCAAAGGTACTGGATCAGGAACACTGGAAAAAGGTTTCATTCCTTTCTGTTCAACTCATGTAGCAGGCTCTGGGGAAACCTAAGTGGCCAATGATTAATATATAAATATATACAGACGTATGCTTGGTATGGCTATTTCTCATACATGTGGGATTATAAATCAGTAATTTATGTCACTAGACTCTTAAAGACGCAACAGCACCCAATCCTGGGAAAAACTGGAACTAGCTACACCAAAGACACTTGCCACTATATTGCTCATTATGGAGCATTAGTGCATTATGTATGTCTGTCCAAACAACTTTTGGGAAAGAACCAAGAAATTAAGTCCACAACCGCTCAAGGCGCTTCTTCTCACAGGTGGAAAAAAGCAGAGTAAAGCATTCCCCCTTTTCAAACAAATGAGAACTCTACATTCTGCCTTTCCCTTTTATTCCTTCTTTGTCAGGCAAAGGCTCAGATTGTGCCACAGGATAAGGCAAGGCAGAGAAAAAGCCACATTTGTATAATCACAAAAACTGCTACTTCTCAATTACTTTGAAGAGAGTTCCTCGTCACTGGCACTAAATGAGGCCCTTTCCCCTATCTCAGAATAGCTTGATGATCTTGCCATATTAGAAAGTATCATTTTTCATAAGGTAAGGTTGATTTTATTCCCCAGGCTCTCCTCTACAACATCTCACTTCTTGCAGTTTTTATTCAAATCCCTAAAAAAAAAACAAACGGGGGAAGCAAAAAAGAAAAAAAGAGAGAAAAAATACAAAGAAATCCCGCCTCTAAGAGACTGAGAACGCTGTGTCTCACAAGCATTTATTTCAGGATATGTAATCTGTCTCAGTCCCCCAATTGCCTCCTGATATATTCGTAATGAGAAAGTTGCATCCAGTGCGAGGGCGAAAAAATAGCAGGTTTTTCCTTTCACCACTTCCCCTTGCCCAGGTTTTGCTCACTCCACGATGAAGCTACCGAAGGGGATTTGTTCTGTGTCCCTGCAAACCTACAGCTCACACACACTGACGCCGAGTTCTGCAGCAAGTAGAATTATTTAGCGTTCGGCCGCACGACTCCTCCCAGCTCCCATTATATCAGCTACACATTTTTTGACACGGAATCCATGCAAAATTTCTGAACTCTTTTGTGAGGGGAAAAATGCCATCTAATTAGACCACATGTGCAGGGAAGCATCTGGCTCGGAGCGCAGCAGTTTACCCGGCTCCTTGAGTTGTCGTGGAGACAAGCACATGACCCGCTCAGAGCTGAAACTCTGGGGCACGGATCCAGATGCACTTCTAACATGTTCTGACAGAGAGCAGATGGGCAGATATTTGCTGGGCCAAAAATGCCAACTCTGCTCCCCTCCAGACCCACATGCCCTCAATGATAATTTTTATCTTGTAAAAGTCCTTCTCATCTGCCCTGGAACCTCAGGCTTTCTCACCTAGGAAACAGAGCTAAGCCTGCTGAGATTTCCATCTGAAGGCTCCACTTCCACCCCATTTATGTCACAGTTTTTAGGAGCAGTAGCAATTGACAAAACGTTATGCAAATATTTGAAAAAGCACCCATTTTGATGCTTTTTTTTGGCATTTGATTCAAATTGCATCCTTGGAAAAAAGCACAGGAATTTCTGTGGGCCACACGGTGCATTACTACATCTTGCGTGGTGCCCTTTTGATTATTAATGAACTAAAACGAAGTTTGCTCTACAGATTCTTAAGAATTGCTAAAACAGTGTCTTTACCTGCGGTGGCTTCACATTCTTGAGGCCCTATTTTCAGCTTCCAAATATCCTTTCAACTGCAGAAATACACTATCTCCATTCCCAACTCCTTTCTAACTCAAATGCTTTAGTTCATTCTGCTAAGAACATCTTCATGGGAAACAGTCCACAACTTTGGTTGAAAAGCCCCACCACTCCACACAGGCACTGAGCATACCTTGCAGGAGGCACACAACCTTCAGTTCATTCAAGAAGATGAATTTCCAGGAAAGAAAATGCCTTGGCTCAAACCCTCTCAAGAGAAACCACGACTTGTGACTACAGTTGCCTGCAGACCAAGCACTCCATAGCCCAAGGTTTTCTCTGCGATTGCTTCACCTGTTGCAGTGAGGGGCCAGAAGCTGTGAAAGCTGGAAAAATAAGCATGAAACCAGAGTAAAAGGAAACATCCGTTACCTGCCTGCTCTGCCTTCAAGAAAGCTGACTGCTCCACAGGGCTGCGTCACGTTCCTTGCAATGCCAGAGTCGCTCCAGCGCGGATGCTGGATATTTTCACAGTAAGCATTTCCTGCTGAAAATTCCAGAAAGCTGGCTACTGTGGGAATAGTTACTAGAAAACCAACTAAGTATTTGCAGGGATAAATTAGCACTTTGAACTTTCCCTACTGAAAACCAGCCCCACCTGAGCTGCCTTTTGAGCTAAATTGATAAACAGACACACACCTTTGGCTCTACACAGGGATAATCTCTTGGACTTGAACACATGTGCAAAAATGTTACCTGGCTATTTTAGCATTAAAGCAAAGAAGCAATAAACCAAAACAACGTTACCAAATTTTGAGAAATGTAAAAACTAGAATGTAGTAGATATTTACCGATAATTGCTATAAGAATCACACCAGAACCCTTCATTAGCTTGGTTATTGTGTTCTACATTGATTACTCCATGCTTGTTTTTCCGTATTTTAAATTTAGCAGTGCAAAACTACATTGCTCCAAATGCAGAAGTTGCTTATTTAAAGAATGAAACTTGCCTAACAGTGTTCTTAGTTCTAACAATGTAGTTCTAATATTTGACATTCAGCAGCAATTTTAACGTATTTTTCAGGGCTGAACAAAATACTGAGGAACTTTGTCACACAACACACCCAACTCCACTAAGCACAGCATTTGGAGTGCTTAGGTTTGTACCCTATATAAATACTTCCAAATCTTAAAAACAATTCCTAAGGTGCTGAAGAGTTAATACTTTGTACTGTGGTCACTGTAAATAAGCACAATTTCAGCTAAGCAATATTGCAGTCAGAGACACAAGGCTTTGCAGGTGTGGGCAATAATTAAAGGTTTCAGCACATCTACCTGGGTGAAGTATTTTTGCCTCCTATTCCAAGGAGGAAGCCCTCTCTGTGGAGAGCAGAAGAGCTCATTAATGAGGCTAATTAGGTGTAAAGGGGGTAGAGTCTGGCATCAGCTGCAGCTTATAGTAGCTAATCATTAAGCTCTGTAATCTCTACCCCAGAACAGCAGATGATCATGTTCCTAGGTGACTGATGTTGCTAAGAAAATTTCCAGCACCTGAGTATCTGACCAAATACTTTTTGGTGAGGCTAAAAATTCCCTTAACCCTCCACGTGCCAGATAGTGGAGTCAGCATCATTTCTTCACATGTCAATTCTCTAACAACAGATATCCAAAGAGATCAGAAACCAACAGGAGGTGTGTAGTGTGGTATCTTTCAGAATTTTTAAAAAAAAAATCAATGGCATCAACAGTGTATGGTAGGCAGGCCAGTAAATAATGGTTGGTGGAGCAACATGCAAGAAGAATACAGACATGAGCAATAATGCTTGAAAAAGAGTGATGACACAAACCTCCTAAAGGTTTGTGAACTCTCCTTGTAATTTCTTTGCATAAAGTAGTGAGGATAGTTACAATACCACAGGGATGAAAGCCTTGTTAATAAATATGTAAAATAAGGATTTCGTTGTACTCATCTAATTTGAAATGAGAAAAAAAGGACATAATTTCCATGGAGAGAGAATACATGAAAGCAGAGCTCAGTCTGGAACTTTGTTTTGTGAAATGAAGGATGGCAAACTACTCCAGCTCCTCAACGTGTATTTCTGAATTGATCAGGCAGAACAGACCCTTTACTGGCCACCTGCTACTTGTCCTTTTTTCTCCTACTGAAGGTGCAGATTTGAATACCTTTTTCTGAGATTCAATTCAAATTCATAGAATCACAGAACGGTATCATAGAATGGTTTGGGTTGGAAGGGACCTCAAAGTACCCCCAGTGCCCCCCTGCCATGGGCAGGGACACACACACACACTCCCAGCCCAGGATGCCCCAAGCCCCATCCAACCCAGCCTTGAACCCTGCCAGGGACCCCCGAGGCAGCCCCAGCTTCTCTGGGCACCCTGTGCCAGGGCCTCACCCCTCCCCGGGAAGGATTTCTGCCTCCCAGCTCCTCTCCAGCTGCCCTCCTGCAGCTGAAGGTACTTTTTCAAAGGTACATTTTCATACTGACCAAGAAACTAAGCTGCAATTTTGTATAGGTCACCAAACTGCAAATGTGATTAAATCAGCATATTTAGCACAACCTTATAGTCACTGGAATGAAAAAACACCTCAGTTTCTGTTTAACTGAAACATTTTAAGGATTAAAAGGAAAAATGCCTTGTAAAATGAGAAAGATGGGCAAGTACCTATGAGGTAATAAAGCCTCAAGAGTATTTAATACAAACTCCCTTATCTCCACATTACCTGTGGACTTGGAGATGCAGAGATCAAATAACATGAGCTGCTCAGAGGTGGCACTGGTGCTCATTATAATCAGGGGTGTGCATCAAGATAAACAACACCGACAACCCAGGACTCCTCCTAGCACCAAAATAAAAAAATCTCCAATAACTAACACCTACTCTTACAGCAATATAAAGGCAGTTGAATTGGATGACAGAAATGTTTTGTAGCCAGCATTATATTCTTTTTAATAATTCTGCAGATATGTCATAAAGACACCACCACACTGGGTAACACAAGTCTTTACAAAAGCCCTGAGGTAAGCCCCCTTCCCCAGTACTGGACATGCTGTAGAACTGACTGCTCCTACTCCAGAGTGTGCACAAGTAGCTTTCAGAGCCGTGCAGAAGTACTCAACACCAAAGGTGCAAAAATGATGTCTGTAAAGGAAGAGGTAGCTGTGTTTAGCAAGCGGGGTAAGTGCGTGCAAGAGCCTGCAATAAAGAGAGGAAAGGCAAACCAGAACTGTGCTGCATTTCAGTCAACAGTAACAAACTTTGTTTCCCTCAATTCTAACTCATAATCATATATGTCCCATAGTTGGTCTGCAGAGACAAGAAAACCTGTTCAGAGGAGTGATTCCAAGATTTGGCACTATTTCTGCATTGTTTAATGTTCCTGACAAGTGCTCCATTGTTTCTTAGCCATGTACACACTTCATTTCAGTAATTAGCTGTCAGAGAAGGCCCAACAGCAACTTAGCATTGTCTGCTCAAATCATATTAATGAAATGCAATGCACTCAAATGTCCTGAATGCATATCTGTAATTGCATTAAACGGAGAGGCTGGGGACATCAGCAAACTTCAGCTTCTCAACACGGCATTATGATCAAGCACGTTAATCCATTATTTCTTAGGGATTTGACAACCAATTAATATTACAGGGCTTCCTATACAGTGATAAGGACTGAGGATCCAACATTTTATTTTTTTTTTAAGCATAAAAAGTGACTTTTTAGAGTCTGGGATATCAAAGTAAAAGCTGTGCATAACATTTGTGAATACGACATCCTTTAAAGGCAGAAAAAGCAAGAACTGCAGGTTGCAGGATTGCAAAAGCAGTTTTTGTAATTAGAGATTCATCATCTCTATGTTGAAACCCAAATGCAGAACACTCAGTGTATACACTAGACTGAGCATAAGTAAAATCAAATAAAACCCAAGATCCTTATCAAATATATCAATTTTAAAACTTTTAATGTGACTATTAGAATCAATGTTCCCAAAGAATACAAAATGCAATTGATTACTTCTGGTTGCAAACTGATACTCCTCAGTCAAGCCACTACACTATTTTTTCTCCATTTTCTGTTTCATGCTCTCTGCCACCAAAGACTTTTCCAAAGAACAGAATCTGGATGTGATAAAAAGCAAGGACCAAGAAAAAAAATGTAAGGGAAATATCCTGTGGGTATAATAGTCTTTGAAAAACTTTCATGTCAGTTATGACTGCAAATATGCTATTAAAATTTAATTAAAATTGAGCACAATAAGCTATGACAGGATAATGGATGGGAAATGTAGCTTTAGGGCAGAGTGTGGATATCTAGAACTCTGGCTAGATGCAATGATTTATTTTTGGTTGTTTGGCAACTATTCTTGAGATTTCTGAAACACATCTTAATTATAATGATCTACAGAAATTCACAGAAGAGAAAAGAACAGCACTGCAGTTCAGTTATCTCAAGATCTGTAACATATGCCAAATAAGCAAGAGATTTTTAGGACTCTGGTACCCTGTAGTCCTTAATTTCATTCATCTTCACACCCACCTCAAAGAACACTTTTTCAACTAAAAAACCTCTGCAGGACCCTCCCAAACCATTAAGTATTTTGTGAGTTAGCTGCAAATAAAATTCATTTATTTCCACATACAGGTAGAAATTCTTTGAGTATGATTTACCTCCACAGGTACAGGTAACAATCAACGTCACACAGACCTGCAGCAAAAGCAGTCAAAAGCCCTGGGAATGACTCTGACATAGGGAAATCAACAGCCATTTATGGGAGACAGCTTCTCTGCTCTCCCTGGAAACATGTTTTAAGAGAGCTGGAATGCAATTTATTCAATATGTAAAGGAGAATACATGATTAAGTGACATTTGGAAGAGAACAGACATTCCAAACATTA
This sequence comes from Zapornia atra, assembly GCA_013400835.1. NCBI lineage: Eukaryota > Metazoa > Chordata > Aves > Gruiformes > Rallidae > Zapornia > Zapornia atra. The sequence continues at coordinate 157,590 of VZTU01027549.1, read as the reverse complement.
GCTTAAATCCCCCAAATGAGGGGATGCAACATATGTATGTTTTTAAAATTTTGATTAAGAAGTCCTCCCTATTAACTGGCAAGCCACTGCTCCAAAACAATATGTATTTATAGATTCACAGGTACATTTGGGGAAAATATTTACATACCTGTTACAACTAAACATTATTTACCTTAAGTATAAACTTCCTTGATTAGATTCAGCTTCTGTACCAAATGATTTAGAAGAACCCATCATTTTCTGAATAATGCTGGTAGGTGCTTTAATTCGATTTCCTACCCTGACAAAGGACAAAGCACTCAGCTGAACAGCATCGTCCACTCTCATTAACAGAGACTGTGACTCACCTCACAGCATTTTATTACTAGAGGTGCACCTGCCATTTAACATTTCTGTAAATTTTAGGCAAGAAACTAAGGTAAGCAACAACATTGCCAATCTTTGACTGCCTTCAGCTGTCAAGTATGAAATGTCCTCGTGTGTAAGCAGAAAGCATCTTTAGATAAGAGTTCGTTTTCATATATTCTTCATGCACTATGTGTAATAAATTAGTAGTTGACAAACAAGGGATGAACTTTACCTATACAAGTACAGATGGATCCTGAAGGAAGGCAAACTAATCACATTTGTAATCCTTACAAATTGCTTTCATTTTCACCATTAATCCTCTCCAAGAAAAAATGTTCTAGAGATACAGGTTTTAACTACTGCTTGGAGAACTTCACCAAAAATAATTCTTTGATATATCTTCCTTTTCGTTGAACAGCAGGAGTAAGCAATGCACATATATTATACACAGCTTTTAAAGTGCATTCAGAGCAAACTCAGGCCACCTTCATTTCCACATCACTTTTAAGACTATTCTAAGTTACTATCTCTAAGTAATACTCAGTGCCAAATAGGATGCTTGAAGAAAGTAATAGCAGTAACAAGTTTTAGGCTTTTAGAATGAAAAACATTTATGTATGTATACATGAAACAGGCGCAGAGCTCCTCACACAAGATCTGCTATAAAATTTACTATATAAACCACAAAACTAAATACCGCGTCAGACATTATTCAAAAGAGCGCTGCGCTTGGACACAAGAGTAACCTTTAAGGAGTTAAAATGTCCTCAACTACAAGTCAAGTTGAAACTTATTTAATTAGGTTCTGTATTTGAAAAAATGAAATAAATTCTTTCATTAACTAAACCAAACTCCCTTAAAGGCAACAATATGTTCCCTCTCTGTCAGGACAGAGCGCAATGAAATCTTTATTTTAATTGGGGTTAGCTAAGGGGCCATTTGGCTTCAGATGCTTTGTTTATCAGCCCTAAGCTTTACAGCTTAGCCAGTACTTGAAATATTTTATTACAGAATGATTTCGTTTAAAAAAAAAAAAAATTAAAAAAATACACACTTCCAAGTAGGTTTATATGGAGAGAATTTTAAATGTGCATTCTGAAAATTGGAAGTCGAAGTCAAAGGTATCTCAAAAGAAAGATTTCCCTTTGCCTTATTGTGATATAGGTCTCCTTTATAAATGCCCTGTTCTAATGGTTTCTGCATCATGCCCTTCCCTAAGCAACCCAGCAAAGATGCCACTGTAGAACAATGGATCTCTCCATGGTGATGGCTACCATGAAGCAACCCAACACACCTCACTCCTGCGTGTTGTCACAACCACGTTTCCTTTGTTGTGAACCACATCTCAGAACCATTCACAGTGTGTGGATTTCCACTCCTTAACTCGCTGGTGCTGCAGGGAACAAGGAAGACTCTGCAATGCAGACCGCAGAGACAGATAAAACCCATGCTTTACTAAACTCATTCAAAGGCACAGTTTACTTCCCATTTTTTTCCCAAGCAGCTTTTAACTTTCATATGAAATCTTGGACTCTTGGACCTGACAAGCAAAGAAAACACATTTTTATTCAGTAGGTGACACCCATCTCCTGTAATAAACTAATTTACAAATATCAGACACCTTCAGCAATAGTTACTGAAAATAATACAGAAAATAGCAATCATAGGAATGGACACTGAACAGGAACTCTAGAAAAACATAGCCCTGGTTCTTTCCAAACTGAAACCAGAATTAATGAAATTATCCAGAATAATTTCCTGGTTGATCAGAAGGATCCGGTTTAGACTGGATTTTGGATTTATTCATTATTAAATATCCAAGTCTTATTCCTAAAACTAAAATAAAATGGAAAAAGAAAAAAGGAAAACTCCAACCTAATTTCCACAAATGGAATACAGTAGGATGATATTTCCATCCTGTTTTCCTGTAGTATCACTAAAATTTGATTTGTCAAAGAGAAATTTTTTTTCCCCAAAAAAAATTACGAAACCTATTTCAGATCACTTCAGGTTATCTTCTTGAGGATACTGGCATTACATTGCTATTAGATATGTACATGTAACATACCACCAAACCCTACATATATTATTTGAGATATAATAAAATACAACTGGCATATTTTGAAGTCCAGTTTAAGATGGTGGTTTTATTTTTAAAACAAAATTACTTCCTTTTGTTTTCAGAAATAAATGCATTGCTGCTGAATGTGACAGAATAAAGCTTAATTCAAACAAATCATTGAGTTCTGTACTTTGTGTTTATACAACAATTTCAAGTTAAATGTATTATTTGCATTTTAAAAAATTTTTCTCTAGATAGCTTTCAGCCATCTTCCCTGTACTGAACCCTCGTGAGAACTATAATAAAAATGAGCTGCTTCTGCAAGGTCTCAGCAGGTATTTTGATTTGAGAGTAATCACAGTTTTCTCCACAATCTTTACACAATTTATGTCCTGATCATCTAACAACTAAGTAAAAGACTTAAATTGACATTGAGATGTATACTTTTCCCGAACAATGCAAACTAATTGTATATCTCTAAACAAGAAAAATGTTTATTAAAAAAATAATCTAGTGGATATACCAACTATTGAGTTCAAAGGAAAGACACCACACGTGTCTAAATAAATATCACGGAAGTGTCAGAGGTAAATGAGGAGAGACCAGGTGAAGTGTGTGTGATGTGTTAATTGTATTCAAAAAAAATAATAGAGCAAGACAGAGAAGCTGAACTTCCAATTATCATAATGGTATCTACTTCACAACACATTTTCAAACTTGAAAGAGACATTTTAAACCATAGGAATTCTGAGCAGAATACCCCCAGCTGAGTTCTGCATAAATCTTGCACGCTGTACATACACAGTTTATTTCAATAGCAAGTAAAGTTATGACTTACAAAATGCATATTTCAGTCACAATAGAGTATCTGTCACTGCCAAAGGCTGCTCCTCATTGAATGAAAGGAACAGAAAACAATGAATTAAATTAGAGAAAGATAAGAAAAGACAGAATCTTTTCATTTGATGTTTTACTAGACTGAAGTAGTGCGTGTTTTAAAGAACAATGAATTTATCAGCCCTCTGCAGAGTTTACATTTTTCTGCCCCCCTAACAGAAGAAAGAAGAAAAAGGACCTCCCCAATGCTAAATTCACTTTTACCTTTACAGCATTTTGGTCAAAAGCCAGAATTTCTCTTTCACTAATGCTCTGCCTGTACCAAAATTCACATATTTGTGAAAAAAAGTTCTCTGATGAAACACAAGAGCCAAACCAGGAAGGGGGCTTAGGCCCCCTCTTGTCCTTTTCCAGAAGCCTTAAGCAAGTGACAAGGACACTACGAGCACCCAGGCGAGCGGTACCCCCATCCCTCCCCAGGCCGGAGGAATCAAGATGACAGCAAGCACACTACTGAAGGTACATCCACATGTGATTTTGTTACGCCCCAGGGCAGTATCAGAATATCTCAATGTGATGCTGAAGAAAAGTACAACTCTGAACGATAGCAGGTCTCCTCTGCTGTCTGCCATGGAAAGCAATCAAACCGAGCTGTCAATTACGTCATGCATACAAATGTCTCTGTCTGTCTAAGCCTATAGCATTTTAGGTTCTCATTGCACAAGCTCTATCACCTATCTGTGCAAACCGTTACAAATAATTTTGATTTACTCCCATTTCTCTCTTTCTGTACTGTAGGAGTGCAAGATGTACTCTCCAATTCATACACAATCTATAATGTGGCATGATTTTTCTATTATGAAGCTCTATTGGTTTGTTCCTGATTAAAGATTACAATTTTTATCATTTTTTCATCAAGCCTGCTTGCTACTTAAGTTTGCTTCAGAAATCCAAATACCTAAATCTCTTCTACCACCTATTTCAAGGGAAGCTATACTTTGTGTTCAGTTGTACAGCTGCTCACACTAGTGTGAGTGTACATTTTGCTCTCTCCTACCTGCCTGAACAGTCTTTTGTGGTACTTTTTTTTACCGTGTCGTTTTTTGATGGGAGGTGTTGGCTTGGGCTTTTTTTTCCTAATACCAAATGCAACTTATTCACAGCTCATTTAAAAAACACACAGTCACTGAGTGCCTTACACAGAAGCTGAATTCAATGGTCATGTTATTTTATGCTTGGTGTTTGTTTACTTGCTCCATTGTTCTGCTCTAAGTCCCCTGCGCTTTATTAGTTCAGGAAACATCTTCAACTTTTCCTGCATGGTGGCATTTGCACACTGCTTCACTGCCTGCTGAGGCTGGGCACTCTCAATTATAAGTAAAGTACTGGGAGAAAACACAATAAAAACACAGGCAAAAGTCAGTCCAAAGCACACAAAAGCTTGGAACAAATTGAGAAGAAACAAGTGCATAAAATAGCACAAAACCCAGAGAATCAGGTGTGAAAGGCAGAGACGAATAATTTATCAGTTGAATGTACAAATCCTTCCACAGTAAAGCTGAAGTTATCACAGAGCTGCTCCTCACAGTACAACCTTCCCGGGTAATAGGAAGATTTAGAGGCTTTTGAACAAAGCTACTTTTATTTCTGCAGCACCGACGCAGCAGACACAGGGAGTGACCCCATCCAGCCTGATGGCTGAACGTGCCATTTCTACGGAGGCTCCGAAGTTACAGGGAAACTCAAGATCCTTCTCTTGTGCTTGCTCACGGGTTCCAACCAACTAAGACCTCACAAAGACTTCAGTGTCGGCAGGGAACAGGTAAATATTCCTAATCTGAAGAGCAGCCCCATGAACAGCAGCACCTGTGTGCACTACAAGATGCAGAGCACACGACCCCTTACTTTGGGCAAAGCTTCTGGACTGAAGTCCAAACCTGTTCCCATGCTGTGGGGTGGGGTGTTGGGGTGGTTTGGTTGTTTCTTTTGGGGTGTTTGTTGGTTTTTTTACTTTAACACACATGACAGACAGGAAAGTTTGACTGCATCTTTTACAGCAGAAATACCATTTCCAGCACAGGGTTGTACTATTTTCCTCAAATAGTATTTTTAATTAACTTTCCTTCATAATCTTAGCTTTCCACTCTTAGTGTGGCATACAGAATTATACCACATAGTATCTTACAACAGCTTGGAAATTACAAAACAATTCTATTTGCCACATAACAGGCTGCCGTAAGAGATTAAAGAGAATGTCTTTTCAGTTTCATTAGCATATGTATATCTCAACACTTAGATGTAGAATATTAAATGCATTTTGAAGAACAGTAAATGCTTGTTAGAAAAAGAGCCATTTTAAGGTTTAAAACAGCAAAAGCAAAAGCTGAAGCTTGACTGTAGCAACTGTAGTGCTCAGAGAAAAACACAACAACAGGATTGAAATGAAAACAGAAACCACACAGAACACAAACAAACAAAACTGTCTTTCCCAAACAGGGCTTTTTCAGTCAGGATTTTGAATTCTAGGTACTTTGTCCTCTAGAACATTTTCCATAATTGGTAAAACATAATGATAGTTACAGGTAGCTTCTAAGTGAGATTGTTGAAAACTACAGAATCTGCAGAATGCCCCAAAACACACAACCTTCATACTAAGGAAAAAAAAGTCTTAACTTTCAGTTCCAGAACATACAGACACCCATTTTATCTCCATTTTTATCATACAAACGTCAGGTTTTACACACTGTCAATGGCAGCGTCATTGTCTACTCCTACCTGTTAGTAATGTCATCAGGATGAGATTCCGGAATTACCAATATTTAGGAACTACTAGGCTGTCTATACAGGGATATATTTGAGAGTTAGCAGGAATCAAAAAGGAAAAATTCCTATTAAAGTTGGGTGGGAGAAAATTCCTATTAAATACACATCTGCACCAACTTAAAAAGGAGCAGATCAAAATTTCAGGTAAAACTAAGTGCTTTGTTTTATATGTGTCTGCTCACTGCTTCCCCCACAGGTTGGGGGTTTTTAAACAAGTTTGTTAATGCTTATATTAAACATGTACAATCTTCCCTCTTGGTTTCTTCTACACGTGGACAAGCACTCCTAAAACCCTGACCTATCAAGACAATTCTGGTGAAAGGGAAGGATCTGTGTACTATGCATGCCTTTAAAATGGGGAAAAAAGGTATGGCAAAGATGGCTATGCAGAAGTAGTAACTGGAATGTGGCAGTTACTGGGAGTTGGGAACAACTATTTACTCTTCAACCGAATAACTTAAAAAAATAATTCACCATGGCAACAATCATACTTCATAGTAGATAAAGCACTGCATGCTACAAAGCCTTTTCAAACTGAATTATGCACTAGTATGTAACATGCACTTTTTTATGTTACTGCACATTTATTCCAACAAATTTTCCTTTTGGACTCATCTGGCATTTGCTTCTTTACTCTGCACCACACATTATGTACTTTTCTGACTTCTGTCCCACTCAGATCAGGAATTGTCAAAGGAATCAACAGTATTAGTCTGGGCATGAGATTGATATGAAATAATTAATACAGTGGCCTGATGGCATGCCATCTCACTGCCACCTTAACGTTCTTCTCTGAAACAGATCAATTTGTCTCACCGGTATCATGGTCTCGCTTACGAATTTGTAAAGCAAAACTCCTTAGTGGTGTAAAAACATAAAATGGATGAGTAAAACTCTCCCCTTCAAACACTCTGAAATTCCCACTGTTGTAGAGGACCTAAGTATCTATGGGACTAACCTTAACTTTACCTTCCTTGGCCAAGAATTTAAACAGCAGTAAAGAGCAACAACTTACTTATGAAGTGCACACAGTTCTTGGCCAGAGCAACATCAAATACTTCAGTTCATTATGTTAGCTACAGTACCCTGGATAATAGGAACCTATTCAGAACTCATATGAGGAACAACTCTGCCAAGATCGATGAGATGTTAAACATAATATCCTGAGATAGTAGGAAACTGCAACTGCACAACTGGATTTGTAAAAAAATACCTACTTTTGTAGAAGCAAGACAGCAATTCAGTGGCTGCACCAAGGTATCGATACCAAGGATAGTAACATATGTTCAGGCAGATTCTCTAGTAAGAGGTTATAACAAATACAGGAAACTACAACGTTAAGTTTTAATGCATTTTGCCAAGCTGTGCCCTGACCAGAGTGCAGGTGCATTTTAACTGCTAAGTTGCACCTCATTCCTTAAAAAACTCTGAGGAACTTTTACATCTTAACTGAACGTGATCCCATGTCCCAAGGTTAAAATTCAGAATAAATTTAATCAGAAACATTAAAGTTTCTAGAGGCCAGTTGTGCAGTACCTCAGCAGTGTTATCATGATCAAGCATATGGAAAGCTCCACCCTGGGATATTGGTAATACAGCAGCCTGGATTCTGAGGAAGGAATTAATAATGGGGATGCAATCAAAAATAATACCTACTAACAAGATGTAAGGCAGCAACACACCCTTAGTATATCACATCAAAGGTCTTTACATCACTACGATGCTGGAAAAAAAGACCTGGAGAGCAGCCTCATGCTTCCTTGTTACAGACTGAGTGCTGCAGTTGGTACTTGATGTAAGTGGGATCAGGCAGGCTGCGTCCCCTGCAGCCACCGATGGACTCGATGGCCAGCTAACCCCGACACAGAGCGCTGCAGCACCGATAATCAAACACACACTAGCTTTATTAGGGTGGATAATAGAGACTCTCAAGAGAGACAAAATGATTCTCCAGATGTGTCTTCACACTCCTGCATGAAGACAGGAAAGTTTTTCACTTTTTTCACGAAAAAAAAAAGTTGGAAAGATAATAAAGGAGAGACCTTTTATGAATAATACTCACCATGTGAAAGTATAGTGTCCTCTACTTCCCCCAGATGTCCCTATATGGTTGTAGTACTATGACAAACCACCAACTGAAGAGGCTTATTACATTATTACCTTAAGTTGAGTTGAATGTTATATTGAAAAAGAAAAGTTGACCTTTCATTTTGTCCTATTCATAATGGCTTTTTTCCCTGGTATTGCTCAGATTGCATCATAATGAGAATTTGTATTGAAGTTGTTATGCATAATGATAGTATGTTGTCTTCACTCTTCAGAATCCAAATACAAATTAGCAGGATTTGACAGGTCAACAGAACAAAGGCACCAATACATACACTGAAACATATATGCATACATCTGGTGTTAGTCAGCTAAAGCAGTATTATATATTCCAGTTTTCAAACATCTGTGAGTTTCAGTAAGTAGTTTCATATTAAGGTTAGAAAACAATTTGTAATGTGTTTAACACGTCATTGTCTCCATGTATTAGCAAGTTCACCAATGAAAGCACATAAAAAGTGTAGAGGTAGAAAAGTGCATCCAGTCTGCCCATTCTTAAGCAGATGCATCTAAAGAATGTTTAGGTTAAATTTAAACCAAATCAATTCAGAACAATTAAAATTAATCAGAAATCAGTTTATTTTAATTAATCAGTTATACAACTAATGTTTGCTCAGGCTAATAAACCTGAATAAGATTGAATAACTAATCATGAAGTCATAAAAGAAATTAAAGGATGGTTCATTGAAGAGATTCACTTATTACCAGTAATTGCCAAGGCATTCGAGTTAGTAGCAGTAACTATTTATGATCCTAGTTCAATCTGAAAGATGTAGGTTATGCAGAAATGTCTACATTAATGGGACATAATACAACAGTTTATAAAAATCCCATCCACTATCCGAATCACTGCAGTACCAGTAGTTACTTAAATTGGTTGTTTCATTCTTAGGACTTTAAAGCTTTCGTAAGCTCCCAACTACTATTCCATATGTTTTAAATGTAATAGAAAAACAGTGGATGTTTTAAACTACAACAATGTATTTCCTCAGTTTGTGATGAAGGTAGGCAGCTTTACTCTTGTGGGAAACACTGCAAAACAGAACAACACTATTTTCAAGAAATCTGCGGACAGTGAAAGATACTGGCTTTGCCTTCCCAGGGCTGAAAAAAATTTTTAAATTTAAAAAGTCAATAAATTATTAATTAATACTAGGATGCTAAAATAAAGTCGTATTTCTCTGCATTTTTTCATTTTGATGCTGATTTCATAATGCCCTCTCAAACAATCTGATTACACTTTTAATACCATCACGGCTCCCTTTGCCCTCTCTCCCCCACCCCCATTTTGATACTTACTTTGTTTAGAAACAGTGCAAAATTTGACACTTAACAAGTAAGCAGCGACATCCCCTTAGCACTGGACAAAGATCACAGCACTGTTATTACTCCATTCCAATTCATTCACAGTCAGAGAGACAGGCCTCGCATGGAGAACAAAGCAATGAAGGATTTTGCTGGGCAGATCTCAACAAGATAGGATGAGCTAAATAACAAGGAATATAATTCTTGCTAGAAGTAATGCAACTGTATTAATTGTTTCACCTACTCGGAGCCATTGCCACAAATCAGAGCTGTTGTTGCTGCAGACTGGCACACACTGGAAATACCCACAGGTGTTGCAGTTGTATAAAACATGGAAATTATTAATATCTAGCATATTCACAATCCACTGAAATCAGGTTTACATGGGGTTTATGTATGAGAGAAAGGTCTAGATTTATATGACAATACACGCAAGAAACCATTTTACAAAGAAAGCAGAGTTCATCACCCTAATAACTACATCAATAAATCCATGATAACTAAATCAGCCCTTTAAAAACAAACCAGGATATCTTGATTGAAATCCAAACAGCAGAATCTCATGCACAGAGACGTCCTTTCAGTGGTGTATGAGAAATCAAACCGGCTGCTTAGGCCACCAGCTTTGCATATACCCCTCGCCTCAGTGTACTGGTGGTGTCTGCCCGTAAGAACTGATCAGTGCAAAACAGCAAAGTTCAGGAGAAAACTACCTGCAGGAGCAGTTAGATACTGCCATCTCTCTGGGCTGTAAAATTACACACAGACCCTTCATTATCCAGACAAAAAGGAGCAGCACCACAAAAGAAAAATAAGCAGAGAAATGCTCACCTTGCAGTGTATTTACAGCAAGGAAATACACACAATAAGAATGGAGATGTGGAAACAAAAATACCTGGCCAGAATATACAGATTTTAAAGCAAGATGCAAGTAAATAAGCTTTTCAAACCTGACAAGCTAGAAAATGCTGTATTAAGCACACACAGTGCCCTCTGCAAAGCTCACTGGAGTGACCACGTCCACACAGAACAGACAGAAAGCTTGTCGTTTGAGAAGACTGTCGGTCAAACTTGGAGCCTGGTGTTACTCCATCACTCCCCAGCCAGGCAGAAAAGCACCCAAACGGCTCATGCTGTCTGGACGAGCATCCAAGCCTGAAAGCAACACATCATATTGGGTCACACCCTACACGCCACTGCTTTCAGTCACTGCACCTCAGCTTACCTTTACTCACAGGGGTCAGGATGTTTGTTCCTTACCGGAGTGTCCCTGGAACGAGCCCATCGCCGTGGTCCCTAGCCACTAGGTGTCAGCAGAAGAAAGTGCACAGCCAGCATCCCGGCTGCAGAAACGCGAGATTCCCCCTTCCTTACCCACACACAATTTACTATAAACCACCTTTACGCGCACATAGCAATTAATTCAGCTATTCCTGTTAAGGGTGACCTAATTTAGCGAATTAAATATTTAGATGATGATAAAAACATTCCCTCTTCACACAGGAAAAAAAAAGTGAATTTCAGGGGAAAAAAGGCTATTTTTTGAGGGATAAAAAAGGAATTTAAAAAAAAGTTCACTTTAGCATCACTGTTAAAAATTTAAATAATACTCATAAAGATAAAAATCTGGCCAATACAGCCAAGTAAACACACAGCTTCTAACGTGCTTTACTGTACTTAACAGCAACACAGGTTTGTGGACACTGTACATACACCACGTGTAACATACTCTTCTATACTTGAAATCTGGCTAAACGCAACTCCACAGAACAGATACACGCAGTAGGAAACATAACAGAATCAGTGCTTTTTGTTCCATATATCTTACAATTAGACCTGCAGACTGCATTAGCTGGGTATGTTATTTTATGCAAAATTTCTCGTTGCTGCAGTCCTCAAAGTTTACAGCAACAATAACTCAGTCCTTGTCAGTGTAGTGGTTGGTGTATACATTACATAACCTTGTATCTTTAAAGTAAAAGTTTCTGAACAGAATGAGAGCACTTACAATACTTAAGTATAATGTGAATTTAAAGCCTGCTCCTTCACACATTCAGGGCCTACAGAGAATAATGAGAAATAGCTTCACACCATTTAGCCCCAAAAGTCATCTCATACCAGACAAGATGGGCTATGAAATTAAATTATCTTATGAGACAAAAAACTATGAAAGAAGGCAAAGTTATTTCTTCATTGGATTTAGTTCCTAATTATCAATAATTTCAAATGAAGGGCAGATCTCTTGAGTTATGGGACATCAAATGCAAAGAACCACATCATGGTCAGTAGGGCTTATGCCCCATACTTACGATGACATGTGAAGGTGATAAGAGAAAAAAACACACAGTGGAACTATTTGAAATATATTCTTTTCCTAAAGGCTCGTTTTTCCATTTGCTTTCTATTTGCCTCAGACACACTAACATGATTTTGTTTGGAATAGTTACATCAGTAACATTTTCAAAATTTTTTTTTTTCAAACTGACACTGACATTTTAAAGCAAATTATACTATCCACCATGGTCTTTGTGGATACAAATACATCAATGGAGAGCAACCAAAGAGTTGCTGCACAGACTTTAATATTCCCCCACTGTTCAATGAGAAACTCCTGTCATTCCCTATTTGTATGAGAAGATGTGCATCACAACCACACTGAACACCTGTTAGTGTATAACCCACAAAGTCAGGAAACCCAGCTAATCAGCTGATGGGAAATAACAATGAATGTAATTGCTGTGTAGAAGATGGAATTACGTGAGAGTACAGACGACTACTTCAAGTGCAGCCTTCGAAGTACAGCACAGCAGAGAAACACAGGGCTTTAAATTGCAGGATGCCTTACTAATTGCCAGTTACAATGCTTTGTTAATAAACTACAATCCCATTTTCTTTTGAGAACTTAGCGAGTACGTTTCCACATTGTTTTACTCATTACATCCTTTTGTTTGGAGTTTTGTTGCATTTTCTTAAGATCAGGTTTTCCAAGGATTTTGAACTAATTTTTAAGTGTGATGTGCCTAGCAGCAACAAGAGTCTCAGTAATTGCATTCACTGTTGGCATCTTCTAAAACAGAAGTGAACTATACAGCAGTGGTATGACCTGTCCCATACCTCACAAGATATCTGCTGCAAAACTGGGAACAGAATGCAGGTCACTTCACTCTGACAGGTTGAGCACATGCAACACTTGCAAATTTTCTTTATCTAAATCTAAATGCTGAAATGTATAAATGTGTAATCAGAAAATAGTTTGGGGTTTTTTTTTTAATAAAGGACTTGGGGAAAAACGCCCTGAAAATTTCCACTTCCTCATTATTAAATTTGGATTTTATGATGTATTTGTGCAATTACATTTGAAAGTTTTCTCTGATGGAATGATAAGCAAATTGAACAATTTTTCTACTTCCTTGGGTTATCTGTCCCTCGAAGTTGCAGTTTCTATGAGTGTGCCACTGTCAACTTATTTTGAATGTTCATCTTTAACATTCAGCCTTCAAAATACCAGATGGTATTTCCAGAAAAGCAATTTAAATTTTAATTTTTCTTCATAAATCCCTTAACTAGTTAATCTCACACACACATCCAGGCAAAGCATACACCAATATTCCCAGAGTTGCCTGGCAACTACTGGGAGGAGCATCAGAGAACAAGGAAGCCTGCATGGATGAAGGGAAGTCAGTGTCTCCCAGACATGGATAAAGGAGGCGTACAGCCAGAGTGCCTTGCTGGCTTCATTTTTTTCTATATGTTCAACATTTCAAATACTTCTGATTATTTCACTTTAGAAGCTTTACAAGCCCAATACTTACACAGCCAGACATACACACAGAAGTCAACACTATTTTTTCCATAGACATGATACATGGATTCCCCCAGTAAGATGTGGAAGAACTGATGCTGACTTCAGAAGTCAGTTTTGAACCCTGAATATGAATTGTTGGGATGGTGCGTATTTGATGGTGATAACTGGACTGTATAAAATTCAGAGTGAGCTATTTTATCCTTCTGGCACTAAAAATAACATGAAAAACTATAGTACTGAAGAGAATTTAGTTACAGAAACATCCTCAACCTCAGGAAATACTATGTCTGTGGTCCAACTTCTGGTCTTTTTGTTTAATTTCATGATTAAAATTAGATTTATTACCTGTCTGCATAATAGATCTCTTCATACTAAATAGAGATTACCTCTGAACCAGAAGCAAGAGATTGAATTTCCCTAACAGAACATTTATCATCAATAGTTACAACTCTGGACATCCTTCATATTTCTCTAAAAGCACAATTTCTTTACTAATTGTACTATGTTCTTAAACTCCATGATTCCATAAATTTACGTTTCAGTTAAGCATATAGTGAAAAAAGCAGTATATCTTTTACTACCTTTAAAAATAACACAAAGAATACCCAGGTTTTGCAGTGAGAGAAAATGGTGAACTCAGCACTAGCCTCCAAAGATCTCTCAATTATACTTTTCTATCCTCTCTCTTCTAACTTAAATGTCTCAAAAACCAAGCAACACCCACACCTTTCCATAAGTTTTCTCCCTGTGTGATTGATCATGCTTGTTCCACTTCTTTCTCTTTTGGAGACTGGAACACTGTTTCCAGTACTAGTGAGCCAAAGAGCCACAATGCCGACCTCAGTAAAAGTAGGTTACACTACTACACTTTGAATTCCTGTTAGCTTTCTTCCCCATCACTGCTGTGGATTTACATCTTATGCCTATTAATTTCCTACTTACAGGTTCAATTTTCAGGGCGTTTCTGTAGCTCCCAAAGAAAGATGCTTGTGCTTTTAGAAACGCTCTTGCAACACCATCTCCAGTAGTTGTAGAGACTTTCTTCAATCTGTTCTTCAGGGCAGAAACCTGAAATCACACAACAGGTCTGGTTCACTCTCACATCACAAACAAAGCTTAACACACTGGGGCACAGCTAAATGAAAAATGCACTAACCACAGCAGTAATTGTGACAGAAGTGACTTTGTAAATTCAGAGTTGAATTTTTCAGTTCTAAAAGCATTACTTTTCAAGCTGTTTTGCTTCTCTAAGATATGATTGAATTCTATTCAGAACCCAATAGGAAAATAAAAGCTTCATTTCAACCTTCCCTCCTACTTAAAATCCACCATTAACGTGCTGTTGAGTACTCTTTTAAAGGTAGTCTATGAAGTTGTGTGTCATTCTTGATAAGAATCCATGAAAGAACTTCAACCACATTAATCCAAACATCAGACTAACAGAGAAACTGTTCTGCACAATCAGGCCGTCCAGGACCACCCATGTGAAGGACAAATTCTGTAGGTCTGAAAAATTTGCCACAAATACAAGGTGGGGGATTTTTTTATATTCTCTTATATTTTAGAGACTTAATGCAAAATAACAAAGTGCGAGTTTTATTCCTGCATATGGCGGGTTCCCTTGGCCAGCTCCCAGACACCCACCCAGCCGCTCTCTCACTCCCCCTCCTCAGCAGGACAGGGAAGAAAACATGAAGAAAAAGCTTGTGGGCCGAGATAAAGACAGGGAGATCACTTACCAATTAGCAACAGGGGCGAAACAACTCCACTTCAGAAAATTAATTTATTGCCAATTAAAATAGAGTTGGATGGTGAGAAACAAAGACAGAAACTACACCTCCTTCTCCCGCACTCCCCTTCCCTCCATTTCCAACTCCTCTACCTCCTTCCTTGAGCAGCACAGGGTGACAGCAATGGGGTGCAGCCAGCTTGTACCGGTTCCTCTCTGCCACTGCTTCTTCCTCACACTCTACTCCCGCCTTACTCCACCGCGTGGCCTCTGGCTCTTCCTCACACAGGCCAGTGCAGAGCGCCCTCCTGTGGGCCTACTTGGGCCCAGCTTCCCCTCAGAGAGGCCCGAGGCCCCACCCACCACCTCGCCACAGACACCCAGTGCAACGCAGAAAACAAAAAGTTTTATAAAAATCTTATACTAACAAAGACAATTGTCCTTCAAAATGGTCAATATCTGCCTTTTTTTTTCCCTTCCTCTTTCTCAAGAGATCTAAATCACCTGTGAGTGCGACGGCTCTTCTGTGAGCCCTCCTTTTCCTTCCCCACCCACTGAGGAGCCATTTAATTCCCTCAGGATTCACAGAGCTGCACTTTGGGCCAACACAGCCCTCAAGGTCTCGTTACAATTTACAGAGACACTTAGGATCACCACCTAGCAAACAGCAACTAAACACATTTCTTTGCAGGCAGAGTTAAAACTACCGTGATCCAGGTTACCCAAATTTTCTGTTTGCTATGTACACCAAGGGCTAAAGTTTTAGAGGATTATCCATTCCTGTTCTCTGCACTTCAAAATTTCTCATACATACAAGAAGGTTGTGACTTAGTTTGATGTCTCTTTTCTAGTGCTTAGAGCTCAGTAACTACTGAAGTGAGGTTGCATATCTATATATTATTGTTAGTGACAGCATTTTTCTTTTCCAAACACAAGCTGGGAAAGGAGATAAAAAAGACCTTTCAAAGATAAACATCACGCTTGCTGTGCTTGTGCTGCAATGGTTATAGGTTACGTTAAATCATTAACAAATAGGTATGTCAGTAGCAATTTTTTAGTGATGCAGACAGAACCAGGACACGGTAAGTTTCTGAGACAGTTCTCACACAACACATCACAATACAAAACCAACCATCTGAACACAGATTCCTGAAAGGAACTCCACTAGTGCCTTTAGAGGATGTGGACATGTCACACGTAAAACCAAAGTTTGATGAGATAACTTAAGCAGAAGACAGGAAGGGGCCACAATTCCAGAAAAAAAGCAGAAAGCCAAGAAATCCCCAGTCATCTTGATTTGAAGAACACGAAGAACTCCATAAATATCCATATTATGAGTTCTAATAGCAGTAACAATCAAATCTTTCTTTTTCAAATGCTATTCTGAACAACTCTGTATACGTAGAAACATTGTAGGAATACTATTATCAGAGTAAGCAGATTCTGTAGTGAACATAACTGTGGTTTTTGAAAGTACAAATAATACCTCATCAAGTACAATCGGATGGCTCCAATGTCCATATCAACTTCTCAGACCTTCCCCTGTCTCCCAGCTCATAACAGAAGCTTTTTCTGGCCTCATCCATATCTACAAACTCCTACCAGATGAGTTGAGTTTTTTTCTGCCTCAGGGTTTTGCTACCAGCCTGCCTTCATAGCAAATGGCAGGCTGATTTTACTGAACAACTGTTCTTGAGTGCTTCAGTTCTACCCTCTTGGAACACATCCCTCACTTCCTCCGTCTGCAGTCTCAGATTTGGGGAGGGCAGGGAAGTGACTCTTCATCTTGCTATATAGGTGTTAAATATATAATCCATACTGTGCACTACATTGTCTTCTTTTAAAACTAGGTGTTAGGTATTCGCACTTGTGTTTACCAAAAGACTTGCAGAGACATTTCCTTTTACTTTATATTTTTTGCAGCTTCTGCTGTAGAAGGAATTTCATTACAGTTCTTTAGTATAAGAGCATGTCCAGCATTGTTTTTAAACCTAAATCCTGTGGCTTGTGCCAATGATCCATGCATTAATGGACCCATGAACACATATTAACATAATATATGATAACAGATTTAGTCTATCATGCCCATAAAATATGCTCACTCCTATTCACTGACATAATGTCTCTCAAGGAGATCTGCTATTCTCAAAGTGCAAAAGCTCCATCAGATTTTCAAACCCAAACAGCATACTTAACTTGTCCATGTTTGAAGGGGGCTGATGTTGCAGACATTAAGTATGTGTTTATTTCCTATATTAACTTACATGAACCATTTAAAGGTGATTCTTAAAAATGCAATAAAATGTCTACAGCTCTGATTTCCAAAGCCATCCCAAATGTTTTTATAAGTGGTTTTCTTTAAACATTCATTTGAAGATAAAGAACTTGCCATCTCTATAGAAGGAAAAGGCGCTATGCTCCATTTTACACCAAAGTGGAAGCTCAGAAGGGTAATCACAGCCTCCCTGTGTTTCACCTTCCCATTCAGTATAGAAGTAGAATGTTGACATGAATTTTGCTAATTTCTCAAGCTTTTGCATCATTTGCTCTCTTCTGAAAGCAAATCAAACACCACAGGATGTCTATGTTGCATGCACACACTGTTACTCTTTCCATCAGGACTCCTGCGATAAGTATGTTCCAATTTTTAAAAAAAGAAAATGTTAACAACAACATATTTGAAGAGACAAAAAAATCATGTTTTTCTCTGGAATGAATTAGTACACAAGACAAAGTAGATTATACAAGCAGAATTATGATTGTTTCCTGTCTAAAGAGGCAGCAATGCTTTAAAAAAATAAGACTGTGACCACTCAATATAAGATTATTTCTAGCCAAACAGACACATATACATGCAGTCTACCCTGAGAGTGTTTTTAAAGAAGATTTTTATACTTCTGGCAGTTCAGGTTTAAAGGTCAGATTTAAACTATCACCATGTTTCAAAATGCAATCTGTGCAATGCAGCATAATGAAATGGTTCAGTAAAGGTGCTAGTGGAAATTCTTTTAATTAGGTCCAAGGCTTTTCAGTTGTCAACATGAATAAAGCAAGAAACATTCTATTGCAAACACAGTGTAAGAAATAAAAATGGATTCACCTTTAAGAAAATGGTTCTGCTACAGAGTTGTAGTTTAGTACTTTTCGCTGTCCTGAAAACAGTTAATTTCCCACTAAGCAAAAACCAGTAACATAGGCTTCCTACTCGTGGTGACTTGTTAATGAATGGACAACGGTAGCACACACAACTAAATTACTGACAGCTCAAGATATTCATAGGCTACTGCAAATTTACAATACTCTCACAGCCATCAGATATGCAAGATCTCCTTGGCGCACAACACTGCATTGCATCAGGGCTTCATTTAATAAAAACTACAAGATGACAGAGCGAGCTTATGCTTTATTCCTTGTAATATGAAGCTCTGACTACAACTAAGACTAGAAGATGACACTTATTTGGAAATACATGAAAAATCCATAAGGGTTGCATAAAAAAAAATTACTACCCCCTCTTTGCTATTCCTTGCAACACAGACGGTGGTGTAGGAGACTTGTCAGCAGCAGATGCACTTATTGTAATCACAGTCCTTAATAAATCTCTTTTTTTAATATTGACTATTTTAAAAGGAAACTTACTTCCCAGGGCGTTCTCATGCTGCCAGATTTTCAGCAACACATCAGAAGCAGAAGGTGAAGGAGGGACAGTTTTTCACATTTCAAACAGTTAATGAGTAAGGCAGTAGTACACACCTTGATTTCCAGGGATCTGACTCATGCAATTCAGGAACTGACTGCTAGGAGGTACTGCCGAGGTAAATTGGGGCAAAGAAATGACTTAATCTGATTCTGCTGGAACTGACTCGATGTTACCTAGCTCCTGTAACACAAACATTAACTGGAAAGATGTTTCACTATAGCCCATGGTTGTTTGGATCCTAGGAGTAACAGATTAGTGAGCAGTTCATTACAGATTCCTGAGAACCAACAGTTTAGGTAGCAACTTCACTGTCATGAAACTCAAGCACAACTCACTACCTGAAGCTCTGAAATAATCACAGGACTTCATTGCATCGCTTTGCCTGATTAAAAATGCTGTTCAAGGATGGGGAAAACAGCTTAAAAAATTTGCCACTAGATTAATTACCTGACAGAGAACACATCACACAGAAGATGTTTCTCTTCACTGTTGAGTACAGACAGATTTAATTTAGCAAAGTAAATTCCACGTCTCTTCAGCAGTGCATGAACCGCTCCCTGTTCACATTAAGGAGCAAAACTGGCAGGATAGTTTGACATAAGAGCCATTTATGATTGTGAAACCGTCGAAGACATTTTCAGTTTCTCAGATCATAAATGCATGTATTTGGACTGAGACCAGTGGGGAGACACGCTCCCAGCATCTCCCCATCCTCCCAGNGGAGTAGGAAAAAAAAAGTATAATGGATTGGCTTTAGAGTCTCCCTGCTGAGATGAACAACTTGATCCACTTACAGTTCCAAACACATGATGCATGAAAGAACTGACAGAAATTCAATTCTTGCAAAGAAGAGCAGCTGCTCTCTAGTGGTCAAAGCCAAATATTAAGCAGTGGGAAGGAAAGGAAAAGACCTAGAGGAGAATACTTCATTATCTAGGTAACTAAAATAACGAAACAAAGCTAAATAAGACATAAACATGATCCCAAACATTAATTACACGACGCAACACGATTCAAGTTAAGGCTTTGTTGCGACAAATATTAATCCCAGCTGTATTTATATAGTAGTTGTGAAAAAAAAAAATACCCCATGTATGCTATTTGTGAGCCATGCCAGTTAATTGAATTTGCTGGCAGCACTTCCTCTGCTATGTTCCAAACATCCTCCAAGATAAAATGTAACTTTTAAATAGACCTGTGGAAAACTGAATCAAGAAATTTGAACTAATAAAACACAACTCTCTACTGTTATAAAAGTGAAGTAAAAGTAAATAATGAAAGGAAGGAAGTCTCTTAAAATTTATTACATTCCAAAGCTTGAAGTTCTGTGTTTATTGGTGAAGTCTCTTCTGATGTTCTACAGTGTGCCTACAACAGCTCCTTTAATGAAGTCTCATAAAATCTAATATAATACTTGATTGTTGACAAATCATATACATGTTTGAGGCCCCGTGCTCACCGTATCCAGACCTTTCTTATATAATTCCATCAAATTTACAAGTCTGCCATTCCCTGGGTCGGGGATAATGGCACGAGCGATGACCAGCTGGCAGGTTTGGATGCTGGGAGTGAAAGCAAAATGAAAAACTATATAAAGCCAGAAAAATTAATGGAAGTAACATTTATAGACTAAATGTTTGACTAAAGCCAAAATGTCCACAGTCAGGATGGACCTTTTACCCAGAGCTCACTGTCTTCAAAGAATGGGTCACACCACAGATGATAGAGAAAGGAGGGTATGTCACAGGAGGCGGCACTGGGTATTCACCATTAGATGAGTTTTTCCTCAAACAGACCAGCTTATATTGAGCTCCCTGCATAGCAATTTTATTTCTCAGCTACACATAAAAAGGTATAGATCTAACTGTCAGCACAATATTTTGAACTAGTAAAAGAAATCCAGATTTTCTCCAGCCGGTTTCTCCTCAACAGTCTCCTTGTGACTTAAAAATAGCTTCTTACACTCTTACTCACTTTTCTGCTCTTCCCTCTCAGCTGCTAAGATGATGACAGCAGCAAGCTGCATGTATTTTTGTCCCATGAAAGGGAAAGATCAAGTATTTACACAACATTTCTATCAGGTTATTAAAAAATAAATAAATTACCAATACAAAGTTTGAATGAGAAAGAAAATCGGTTCTGAATTACATACTCAGAGCAGCACTGGCAGTGAATATGAAGTGGTTGGCTCAATATCATAACTCAGGATATGAAAGGCACAAAGTTCAGGGTTTTTTCCCTAATGGAATGGGAAAAGAAGATTTCAAAGAGCAGTACTTTTTCACACCATGAAGAACGAAGTTTGAATTTTTGTTTGCTGTTCAGATGTACCACAAACCTGCATGCTCTTCTCAGCTTTGTTGCCCACAATGACTAACTCTTTAGATGACCTGGAACTTGGTCGTGCCATTCCAACACTGACACAGGGCTGCTGCAGCCCTTCTAGCTTAGGTAAGCATTACCTAATTTGCATAAGGAGGCTTAAAAATATGTCTGCAAATGTTCAAACAAACGTTGCTTAACACTTCAAAACAGGAAAGAACTGAGGTAATGCAGTTTACTTATAACAACAAGAGTAACACAATGAGACAGACCAGCTCCAGAGTGAACAGGCCAAAAGGATTTACACTTTTAAGTAATGGAAGAGCTGAATAAATCATTTCATACATACCACATCATTAGGAAGGCTCTGAAGGTCATCAAAAGGGGTTTCCAGTGTGTTGGTGTCTACATTAAGAATCACCACATCTTCCAGGGCCATGTTTCGTACTTTCTACATATGATCAAATGCAAGAAAAAGGAAAAGAAAACATAAGTATTTAGAGTTAAAGCTTACACACAGAGGACACAAGGGATGGCATGACATCACAGCACTGCTAAACATCAAGCTTTTTAAAAACAACCAATGTTTCTGTCTTTCTGTCATAATTTGTTTCATTTATTCACATCTTACAATGCTGAAAAATTACCCCTCAATTTGCAAAGGCAAGTTTTTAACATTGTGTATCCAGGTAGTTCTGAAGCCAGAGTACTGCTGTTTGAGATTATTCACACGAAGATTTATTTCAAGCACCTCTGCTAACGTTTGCCTTAATTCCGTTTGCACATTTAGCAGTGTCTAGCTGGCTCAGAATTTCAGGGTAAATATTTTTATATTTAGATATTCATTTAAACAACAATAAATAAGAGCTTTTCTAGGAGTCAAGAGTTGCAGTAAGTCTGGGATGGGAACTGGTTTCCAGATTCCAGGTTGAATTTTGCAACTCCCAATAAATACAGTTGTAAACTTGTCAGTAAGTAAAATGGACACTACCAGAGGTTAAGAAATAAATAATTCAAATGAAAAAAGCTAAGAGAAAAATAACTGCACCGTACCCTGGTCTCTTAAAAATCAGTGAGTCTAAACTTTTTATATTGCTCCCATGAACTGAGAGAAAGAAACGTCTCTAATGTCGTTTGAGTGTTTACATCATCTATAATAGTTCGTGGACCTACGAAAGCAAAGCCTGTTTCTCAAAAGAACGATCATTAGTACCCTTGTCTTTAAGCATCTAAAGGTATTGGTGATCTAAGCAAGTTTAAACATTGTCAGGCTTTATTTCTCTGCTTAAACAACAGTAAATGAATCACTGATATGAAACAGAGCAGCATTTAAGTATTTATTTTAACACTTCTCCACTAACAAGAGAACTGAATCATTTAGGGGTTTCTTGACTGACTAATCAGACATATTTAAGCCCTCTTCAAATGCAGCTTTGAACGTGCAAAATCAGAAAAAGTGCAACTTCAGAATATGATAAAGAGATTTCCCAGGGACACTGTAAACAAACATTTAAGTACCTACATACCTAAACCGAGGACCAAATGCAAGTTACTGAGGAGGAAAATGAACAAAAACACACTCAATTTTTAATTAAGGTTTTGTAGGGTGAGGGGAATTGTTTCCTTTAAAAGAAAGGAACTAAAGCTCTAAAACAATGGCAAAGTTGAGCCTTAGGCATCTAAATAATTACCTTCAGTTTTCAAGGCTCAGTCCTAGGTCTATAAAGAAAACTGCTGTGTACTTAGGGGCAGGGGGGAAGCCAGCAACTATAAAAAACACTTTGTAGACATCTACGTTTAGGTCTTCCATGAGAAATTTCTGTAACTTAAATGTTAGAATATTACACATAATGCTTTCCATATAAAAAGCACAACAAGTACTGCATGACAAACCAGGTACTTTCCTCTACATTTCAGGAACCAAAGGTCACACTGTTGGCTGCATCTGATAAACTCTAAAGCAATCCAGGAGCCTTGCTCCTTCTAGGAGTCCGGAAGCACCAGACAAACTGATTTGCTCCTTCCTGTTTGAGAAAATTAAAAATCTCACTTATACTCAGAGGAGTCTACAAAGCTCCAACAAAAAGGTCTTGCAATGTACTTAACCAAAGCCAGAAGCTTGTCAAATTCAAGTGCTAGTAGGACAAGACAGAAGGAATTAAAACCTTCTCTTGATTCTTGCCAAAGAAGCAACAAACGTGTGCTTCAGCTTGTCAATGGGTGTTTTTGTAACTCTGGCGATGAATCTGCAGCTCCCCTTCAGTGAAACCTTGGGGGTTTCTGCAGCACAGAACGGGCTTGCTACAAGGAGTCCAGTACAAAAGGACGCTGCTCACGGTGCAAGGACTATAAATGCTGATCAACAGAATAATCTCCACACGTGGGCCAGAACTAATCGTATCCAAAAGAAAGGCTATTATTAACCTCTGCTGCACTACATCTTTACACTTTGAAGAGCAACCCCTAACTTTAAAACTCTCAATATTTGTATTTGGACAGGGGATTTCTCTGGAGACAAACCCTCAAATTTAATAAAACACTTGAGACGAACTTGATTTATAGCATCTGTCTTACAATGCACTCAAAAAACTAGAATTTTTCAGTGGTCCAATTGTGGCTTCTCCTAGAGAAACGCAGACTGACCAGTTCATCTTAATCCCTATCTGTTTTTATCATCATTCTTTCCAATATAATTTTTGATAGCGATTTCCAATATAATCTCTGATAATCAGACAGTTATAAGGGCTTTTGTCAAATAATCCAATGGCGCTTTTGCTAACCACAGTACCTATCAGCCCAACTGACCAGAAAGGAAAAGCATGTGCGCTGTTGTCAGAATTTTAGTAAAAATCCCCAGCATCCAACTGCATTTCTCACATTAAATCCCTTTGGACTTCATGAATTGTAACAGTCTGCGTGTTGTCATAATTTTCTCCCAACACAAAGGGCAAGCCCCACGTACAGGCATGTTCCATGTTTCACACCTTCCTGAATATCTGAACAAGATTTTACAAATCAAGTGATACCTGTTACACAGAACAGACTATATTCAGTGTGTTTGTATTTTGCTGATGAAAAATATGGAAAAGCAAAGAACAAGAAATATGAACAGTGCAGTTTCCTCCTCTAATTTTACTGCAGACAAGGGATTTGCTGAGTCAAAAGAAGTGATTCAGTGAAAACATGCATCACAGCACTACTGCAAACCTTTCTTAACCATCCTTACTGAATTACTTGTAGCCATAATTAATCATCTAAAAACCATCAAATCGAACTAGCATCTACACCTGCCTTTTATTTTAAATGTCTCTTTTTAAAAGAGTGGAGAGGTATGGAAAGCTGGTTTAACAAGCACACTGAACCATTGTTTATGGCCTCTATAAACATGGCTTAGTAAGAATTACTGACTTAATCAGACAGAACTTATCTCCTGGTGAAAAGAGCACTTTAAATTTCAGAAATGGCACCTTTACTGTGAAAATCTCTTAACTTTTCAAACAAACTCCAGGGGGCCTTAAACACCAGGTCAGTAAATAAGCAGCAGTTAGGGCGTCTGCCCTGCTCACAAGCAGCCCAACACTTGAAGTAATTTAAATGTTTTATGTGAAAGTTCACAAAAACACTGAGAAACTATATTCTAATAGAAGTATTAAGGGGTGCTCCTCGGTCTCACCCAGGTCACAGGCTAGAAGCAGTGTCAGTAATACTGACACTGTTTTATACCAAATGTCATTTTAGTATCACTGCCCACAGTTGGCAGTTTTTGCATTTCTTACCATAAAAAAATCCTACATTAAACTTCTTTCAGATGGACAAAATATAGAACAATTCATTAAAAAACCCACCAACACCCCCCTTCCCCTGACTCCCCCCCAAAAAACCCAACCAAACCAGGTTTGCAGAACTTCATGGGTAAATTGGTGCCAAAACATAAACCCAGTTGATCATGAGGTCCAATAACCAGATACAAATGCCATCAGCATAATAAAAACCCGTTGTAACAGAAAGAAGAAAACCTACCTTTCACTAGTTCTTGTGCAAAGGTAAAAAACTCTTAACAAAATATAACACTTTTAGTAGCTAGTCTGTACACTGTGTTTGAAATTATTAAGAAAGTATGATTCACAGCCAGTCTGAAACCCATTTGCTTAATGACTTAGTTAATAGTTTCCATTTATTTTCTTAAGAAAAACACCACAACACTGCAGACAACAATGTGTCAATCTGGCTGCCAGAAGCAGGAAAGGCAAAGGATATAAAATTTTATTATTTCATGCCCCAACAGCAGCCAGAAGGACTTAATGAAATCACCCTTAGATTTACAATCTGAACTAGCTATTCCACAGACAAACCTGGTTAAGCTGGATGTGCCCCCTGACCTCCCAACCCTTTGATCTGGGCTCAGCAGGTGGGCTGCTGCCCCCCGCGCATCTCCCACCCTTCCGCCCTCTCCCCCCATTGATGTGCGGACCCGGAGCCGCTACAGGTGACTCTCGGGAGCCTTACCACTAGCAGCTGCTGCCAGCCCAGTGACAGACATCACTGGTGCCAGTCCAACAGCACAGAGCAAAACCCCTTCGGCACTTCCTGTCAAGTCTACTTGGTAGTGCAGCATTTGTGTCTCCCAAAACGTACCCCTCAAACACAGAATCTTTTATCAAATCACAGTTATTATGTTTGTTTTCCCAAAAACTGGATAAAAGACAATTCCATAAGTAGCTCATCATATTTTAAAATGTGTTTTTATCAATACTCCAGAAGCCATGTACAGCCATACTTACATTATTGGTGACTAAATTACATTTAGTTTTAAGACCTGGATATAAGATTATATATACAACCCCTTGATTTAAGCCCTGTAAAAAAGTTACACTTCTTCAGCTACAGCTAGCAAAGGCAGTGATTTACTCAGTATAAATGGATGGAAAAAGATAAGTGCTGCTCCTCAGACTAATGGAAAAATATAATTAACAATTAACACTGCTGCTGGAAGAGGCCAGTGGTCAGTGAATTCTCAGGGTGGCTTCTGAAGCAAGGGGAAACCACATGGCACTGTCAGGACTAACCCCAGGCTGATGTAACCTGTTTCTCGGGGTTCGTTAGCTCAGACTCCATTCATGCAAACTGGAGTGCTACCAGGCTGGATCACAAGCATAGCATCCTTATGGCTGCCTGAAAAGACCAGGTATATAAATATGCCTATAAGTGCTTGCAGGACACACAGAGAGGTTCAGAGCAGTGAGCACACAGCTCTCCATTCAGCCTGTCGCTAGCAACATTACCCAAGAACTGCTGCCATGTCCTAGTGTGTTAAACAGCATGAATTTGAGTGACCCTTTTTCCTAACGTGAACATATTTACTCACACCATGGTAAGTTAAAACAAAAATCTGCTCCTATAGGTTTTATGATGTGCATAGTTGCCCTTTACACTTAGGACAAGGTTAGAAAATCATTGTGACCAATGCAACGTGAAGTTTTGCACTCAAATTCATTCTGGAAAAATCCTGCAAGAATTAAAACTCTGAAGTCCCAGCAAAAGGCCTCGAATGCCTGGGGTATTTAGAAAAAAAAAAAAAAAGTAGAAGAAATACTTTTCTCATCATTACCTTTAGCTCTACAGGTTGGTTTTGTGCCCAGAAGAGAGTGTGATAAGGTGGGCACTGTTGTTATTGAGTGCCTGTGCCTGGCACAGCAGCGCATGCTGCCAGCAGCCCCAGTGTCTGACAGCCAAACAGAGCTATCCCCCCCAGTAACCAAACCCACATGTGCCGAAATTCCAGTCGGTAGTCTACTAGGTCAAGGGCATTCCTTTTCCATCAGCACCATCACACTAATAACCCCTGCTACAGAAACAGTTGCTGAAACAATCGCTTACTATGACAAAACGTAAAAGGCTGCCAGCCAAGTTTGACACCACTTAGAACACAAAGGTCAATTTAATATCATCTGAGCACTAACACTGCGTTCGGTGTGCGGGGAGAAAATAAAGCACGGTTATGAAATGGATGTGGATCGAGTTCCAGTCTCCTATCTCGTTATTTATCAGTGCTGAGTACTTATCTTCATCTAATATGAATTCAATTAGTTCCGTAAGCAAGTTCCATTATTCATGTGATAGCTCCAGCCTTGCTTATCCAACAGCTTATAAACTTTTAGCCTTCTTTGAAGTCACTTTATGGATTGCTAAATGGAAATCTTATAAAGAATGACTAACTAGGTGATGATAGAAAAGCTGAAAAATAAGAGCACAAAACACAGCTCTATATTTTCGACCAAGGTTTTCCCTCATAAATCAGCTGGAGCCCTCTGACCTATAACAGGAGATTATCTTATCTCACTGGAGAACATTTCAGTCACAGCAAATTAGATTTAACAGTCAATGGATATGCTTGATATTTTAATCATAAGAAAAATTTGTCATTTTCCATTAAAATAACTGTTCCTTCTACAGAGACCCAGTGGAACAGGGGAAACTGCAAACTAACTTTCAGATACAAACCGTTTGGAAAAAATCCTCCAAGAAGAGAGGGAAAGAGTGTATTTTACTTAAAGCCATTAACTTTTCTGCTCTACTGCTTCCAGAGGACCCAGTCCAAGACAGGGATAGCAAACCCTCACAGAAGCAGCAGTAACACTAGAAACTTTCTTTTTTGTCCCTGCACTGCAGAGTCACCATCCCCTCTGCCCACAGCCCTGCACAAGTCTGGGCTCCCACTAACATTCATGCAACAAGGACAAATTCTGCAGTTGGAGCCGCTGGAGCAGAACCCTGAGCCTGTCTATAACTGTGATTACTCCTGGGGCTCTACAGGAGATAAAGCACCCACCTGCCTGAACCTGAATAGAAGGCTGGGGAATGAACCTGCACCTAGAACAAGTGGATTAACAAACCACTTTTAAAGACCTATTTGCTGAAACTTCGGCACACAATGAAAAACAAACACTGGATAGTAACAGCAGTTCTCACTTGTAGGTCATAAAATGATTTTGATATGGAAAAAGTAATTCATTGTCTTTTTAAAAACACACAACTGCAACCTTACAAGGAAAAAACAATGTTCTTGTTAAGTTGCTATTGTTACAAATAAACAATTTTGTACCTAGGTAGGAAGAAAAGGATGGAGAGAGTAATCTTTCAGCATCAGAAACAGGGGAAGAAGTACTTGACAACAAACAGATACTATAGCCCACTGTGTGACTGGATTTTATTTTCCAATGGAAAAAAGCAGTGAACTGGAAGATGCAATTCCATCTGAAAACATTCGATTTACCCCTAAGAGCAGAGGGAGGAGAGAAGAAAGTTTGTTTCATTTATTTAATGTATTTCTTAAGGCACTTTGAGTAACTGTACTTTGCCAATGCGTGCCTGGTTCCAGAATCTCTGGCTATTCCAAAGCCATACTGGATTTAGTGCTAAACAGATTTTTTCGCAAGTTACTAAAACGGATGAAAATTGGCTTCTTCAAGAACAACTCCTTTTTCTGAGTTTTTACAGATGGAGTTTGGAAGGCCTACAGAGCCCTGCAATCTGAAAAGCTGAAACAAAGGAGGAGGTAGTGGGTTTGTATAGCAAAGCAGGAGTGAGACATCATGCAAAACAACTCCAAGGTGTACTTATTTTATTTTCTATACCCGTGGCCAGGCTAACCACGCAGCTCCTGGTGAGAAAAAAGATCTGTCATCACTGCCAAGTATCTGTATGGAGGTATCATCCCATCCTCTACCAGGTCTCTTCCTTTTTTTTTTCAAATAGGTAAGATACCATAGTCACAGTAAGCATGATTACCTGGCACAGTGATTACCTGGTACAGCTAGGGGGAGAAAATTTCTTGATCAATATGAAAAATATTCGCTCATCTGCGCCTTCCCAGATATCACTGCAGTCCTGTCTGTGCAGCATTCAGGGATAATTATCAGAAACTCCTCTAACAGAAGCATATGATGTGCAAACAAATGTACATGTTGACTTTTAAAATAATTGCTTATTCACTAGCACATTGTACCACAATTCTGTGTGTTATTTAGCAATAAAAAAGGGCATTAAAAAAAAATCATCTGTCCCCAGGGTGGTAAAGGGAAAGAAGAAAAAAGGTCCTGCCTATTCCATCTAGCTTCTCATGAAAAAAGTGACTTCTGAAAGTTCCACAGCATACTAGACTAAGACACAAAGACACAGAGGATAGTTACCATATGCCGTAGTGAGAGAGTATGCTTGATCAACATTTCCAGAGAAATTACACCTTTTTATGGACAATACAAGAAGAAATACTCTGTTAATCCGTATTACTTGATGTGATGTGCAACTCAGCCTTGTAGTCGTTACATACCCTACACACCAAGCCTGCACTTCCCAACACAGGTACCTAAACCAGGGACACAAGTGCATGAACTCCCCGGGGCAGCTGCGAGTCCCCCCCACTTCCAGGCTGCTAATTTGAGTCCCTGCCTGGGCAGAAACACCTCTTCCCACACAGAGCAGCTTCCTGGGCAAAGGGGCACAATTAATAAGGACTAGGATTTTCACAGGGATCTAAATTAATAGCTTATGTCGTCCTCCAGATACTTTTGAGGAAAGTCATCAAGTGTTTCACCAGTGCTGGAACCAAAAGCAAATGTGCTATTTCCACTTTTAGAGTTTTTTAAAAGTCACATGAATTACTCTGAATTGTTTATATGTGAAGCTTTCTGTGAGGGCTGGTTTTCTGCCAGCTTTGTGTTAACATTAACAGCAAGTTCCTTCTTTTCAGAGCTTTTGAACATTAAAAAAATTACAATCTGTCTGTGAAAGCCTAAAAGAGAACTGAAACTGTCAACATTGTGGTTTAATATCGACTCTGCCTTTGCGAATAGAGAGTCAAACTTGGGCAGCAACATGATTAAATGAAGCAACAGGATGGAGAGGGGAACGCAATGTGAGCTTGCCACCGACTGCTGCACTGCACACAGCCAGCCTGCCCGAGGGCTATGAGGTATCCAATAAGTCTCCCGTAAGATTTCACATCGCCATGGATGCTTAACTTCAACTCTCTCAGCACTCCCAAATTAACGGGATTAGTTCATTTTTAAGCATATGAATGAATGCATAATTGCTTGTGGAATCTGGCTCCAGATCATAAAGCTATATATAGTTTCAGAAATGGTGAGAAAGACTTACCTCCATCAAACTTAAATGTATTCCAATGAGGTAGGGCATCGGGGCACTGCAAAGAGAAAAACAAACTTTACATTCTCATAACACTGGATTAGCACGTAGCACTTATAAAATTAGCTACAGGAAAATACCAGGTACTGGATTAGAATTTGCTTTAAAAAAATAATACAGATATATATAAACAAACCACATGTGAAGAAAATGTTATCCCACATTTGAAAGACTTTTTTTTACTGTGCAATATCCTCTCAGCAATGTGAGGCTTTAATTTTTCTTAATTTGTGACTAAGCTAAGTCGAGTACATAAGGACAGTTATTAAATATATCTATAATACCAGGGTCTTTTTTAAAAAGCAAGCAAACAAAATGTGTTATTATAATTCTAAAAAACATACCCAGACTTTTTCTAAGAGTATTTTTCAGAAAAATGGATCCTGCTGTAGTATTAAGTGGTTAATTTAATGTATATATATCACCTCATACCACAAACTCGAAATCCTTTGAATATGGGTCCGGACACAGTTTAAATACATTAAGTATAAAATTTTGAAATGTTTACATTTATGAAAGAAAAATATTAAAATGACTTTTGAAGATTCTGATGGGCCCCAGTGTTCCTGCACAGGATGCAAAACTTAGAGTACCCCAGGAAGCTCTTGGGCCCAATGTGGAGCCTCAGGCACGGGTGTGGTGCTGGGGTTCTCACACAGCATCCTAGCATCTAAGAGAAAGACCAGTCTTTCCCATCTCCTCTTGCATGACGTTAGCAAACACCAACACGGACTGTGTAACACAAGGAGAACGTGAATGGAAGTTGTATCTTTGTGTAGCCAGTATTTCTAATATTAAGCTTATTACAGGACTCCCACTCAACTAATCAGGGAAAGCTTATATTTGCATTGCTTATTAGAACACATCAAAGAGGCTGCCAAAGCTGCTAATTGCAAATATGGCATATACTGCCTGTTAAACGGAAAGCACACAGACAGACACAACTTTTAAAATAGAGCCTCATTTCATTTTGGATACAGAAGCTCAAAGAACTCATTTTCAATTTCAGATGAAAAAATGAGAGAAATGTCAGTGTGCTGCCTTGGATTAAAATACTTTCCATATTGCTTTTATAAACTGGTGCCTACTGCTCAGTAAGAGAAGTACAGTGCTGAAAAAAACCTACTATGAGACCCCAGACCAGCAAAAATCACTCTGCTTCTGATCTTCAGGAGAAATACCTTCAAAAAAATATTTACTGATATGCATGCTAACATTGATCATGCTTATTAAATGCTACCTAAACCTCCTACTCTGTTGGCTGCTGTACCAAGAGATGGAAACAGCCTCTGTATTAGACATTCCACATGAAAGCCGTTTTTTTCTTTCTGAAGGCATTAAACACACATAACTTCCATAAACCTTACAAGTTCATTGGCAGAACACTGAAGTGCCATGGATCGCATCGCATCACATCACATCCCAGCTTAGTGAGCTGCCTGGGCTGGCAGGAACAGCCCTGGCCAAGCTTCACCAATACAGCACCTTATGCTAGACAGCCCAGCAGGACTCACACCAGAAACTACCTTGGTACAGATCCTGAAGGTTCCCTGGGAATCCCACAGATGAGAACTAGAACATACATCCAAGTTCTTGGATAGAAATGTTCACCAAACAACATGATACACACATACTACATATGGATTGCTGCTCAACCGAGGAGTATTTTTATTTGTCACTTTGCATGTTTTATTTGCGACAAACGCCATCTCTTTCACCCACATCACTTCATTTCCAATGGCCACATTCCAGGAGCAAGAAAATACCCAGTAATTTTATATTCAAAGTATAAACCGTTGGTTTAGCTGCCAGCTGCACAAATGCTCAACTTCCCCGTGTGCCTGGATATGCTGCTCGAGCCTCCTCCAGCATGCACTGAAATGAATGTGTTTCTAATTAAGTAGTTGCATGAGCACGACAGCTTCAATCTCAAAAATACAAAGTCTGAACCTCGGCAGGAAGTCTTAAGACTGCAAATGTCTCATCTAGTGGAACCTTGGCTAATGTAATGAAAGGAAGCAGGAAGAGTGCAGTATTCCAGAAACCCAGCCGTTTATTAACGTGTCCCAAAGTAGAGCCTGTCACCAAGCAGAGGAAAATCCCAACCTGTAAAAGTTAATTACCTGCACCATGTCCTCCTTGCAACCCTCCAGTTCATCAACAAAAGAGTAATAAGAAAGCCTAAACCCTGAAAACCATGCATCCCCAGGAAAATTTTACGGAATCACAGGAAAGAATCAGCTTAATACTTGTGTTAGCTGTACAGTCAGAGAGATTTCCACGAGCAACGAGGCACAAAAGAAGACATTGGGCACTTCTTTGAGAAGCATTTGGGTGGTGGGGCCCTGGGACATGGCACTAGTGTACAGATCGACAAGAAGACACAGTACAGGCTACAAAGGGCTCTGGAAGACGAGTATCATACTTGATGCAGAAGATAGGAAGAGTAGAAGGTAAATGAAGAAAGTCGACACAATCATACAAAAATAATTCTTGTAAGGACTTTTTTACCACCATAAACCATTGCTTGGCTTACAGCAGCCTGAGGGGAAACACCGAACAGTCAGGGCCAGGGCAAAGATGCCTGGAGCTATGTGGATGAGCAAGAAAGGCCACACTGCAAACATGAAGCAGAAGAAACACACAGCATTTAGCACTGGGTCACATCTGAAGACTTGACAAAGAACTTCCCAAGTTATGGTGTTGACCATACACCATTACTGAAACAGTCGGCCAGCAGCCTGTACATGGGAACACCATGTGCCTCCTCTTCCCATTCAGAGCATGCCACAACAGTCGTTCCTCCCCACTACTCAGGCCCTGAGACATGAAACGCTAAAGCAGGTTTTAATATTTTATCAGGTTAGATGTGTGTTTCCAAGACTTTCAAGTGAACTTCACTAAGACACATCACTTGTATAAACAGGAGGAACACTGCACAACCTTTAATCCTTCTGGGACCCACAACACATTAGAGCCTGCCCTTCAGACCAGTCTTTACCTACCACTTGACACTTCATCCGTCCTGGGGCTTCTTACTACTAAACTACTAATTACTCAAAGTTGTTTGATGGCAGCCAATACCCATTAAGTGCAAAATTAAGAAGTATCAATTTCTGCTGCACATATTTACTGCTTAAACAGAACGCCTGGCTAAGGCTTTCGGAACAAAGAGAAAGGTTATTGCTCCTCTTGTGCTACATGGGTTCCCAATGCAATCAGTGTTATTTATAATCAAATGAGTTATATAGGTAAATATCAAATCATTAAAGTAGCAATGCATAAGCATGCATATGGATACTGTGGACTTAATGGCTACATATTGCCCATTTATTACAGTTGCATTTTTACAATTTCTTTAATTCGTTTCCTTAGGCTAACTAGAGACCTCTTAATTATGCTCCCAAGAGGTGGGCAACTACTAATTGGAGGAGAAGCAGGTGAAATAGAGGGACATTTCCTCTTAAGTGAATAAAACCCATCCCTAAAAAATATTGCAATTCACTGGGAAAAGTCATGTAAAACCCAAGGATCTCTGAAAGGTTCCTGGTTTACAGCTACACGGGGATTTTGTTCCATTTTGCCTCACTGTTCCAGGAAAATTGATTAAATCACATTTACTAAGTCCATGTCCTGATACACAAACACTGCCTCAACGTGTGGCTCTCTCACACCAGCAGTAGTTTATGCTCTAAGGTAGTCTCCTGGTTTCTCTGCAGCTTGCTCATTGAAATGCAACAGAATTCAACCCAAAGTTTATTGGGGTAATTGATGTAAATCAGAAACCTGATTACATAATTGGGACGATGCAGAAAACATACAGCTAAGGAACCAGGAGAGCAACTACAAGAGCTTTTAGTGAGTACACAGATGTAGATGTACCAGGCTAAATCGAAATGCCTACCAAGAGGCTCCATCATTGTTTCCTGAGCAGCAGGAGTACTCGCCCTCCGGTTACCCCCTCCACCTACTTAAAGGAGCATATTGAACTATATGCAGATTTAGAAAACAGGAGAAAGGGACTTAAAAAAACTCCTGGAGAAAGGGAACGCTGCACCAATAGGAGTGCTTGCTCCGCAGCTGTGCCAGGCTGCACTAAGAAGGTGGCTCTCGGAATATATTAATGCTGGCTGCTAAGCAGTCTGTCTAAAAGAAAAGACTGTTTTAATCACCCTAGGAAATATACTGTTGCTTCTGGTAAAAGCCCACAGAATAACCCGAGTGACAATGCTCTGGGACTCGGGGAACACACTAAGCTGTGTTACCAGGTCAGCAACGCCAGGCTTTTCTTACGGGCTCATTTGAAACACAGACACTGGGAGCAAAAAAGGAAGAAAACAGACACAGTGGGAGTGTTTTTATGCCACGTGAAAAACAAACTGGAAGAAGTAGTGAGGAAAATTAATAGACTGTTTCTTTCACGTTGAGAAATGTTTAAGTTCCCAACAACAAAATAGATGGACAAACTCTGGCTAAATCTAAGTAGCTGTATGTGCTTGGCTACTGATGCTTGATGGCAGTATCTCATTAACCAGTACTTCTGGCACCTGCTGGCATGTACTTTAAAAAAAACAACACAAAAACCCAACCAGCAGTGCTTCATATGTTTCCTCTGTTGTTCTGTATTCAAAGAACAAGCAATTGTGCATTAAGGTGTGAAATCTAATGATAGGATTCCCACCAATTTCTCGTCTCCTCCACCCAAAATCTTTCCCTGGGCTGAAAACATATCAAAGAGTGGTACCTAATTAAAAAATAAAAATACAGGATAGCACTCTTCCCTTTGCTTCCTCTCCCCACCCCCCTCAATTAATCAAATGATAGGGATCAGATGGCTGAAGTCATTCCAGATACATGTGCATGGTACTGCACCGTATTAATGGCTCAGCATCCATACACAAAGAGCAGGTGTACTGAGAACATTTTAAAGATACAGGCTTTTGGCACTTTCAATTCTGTGGTTAGGTAGGTGAATGAGGAGTGCAGCTGAACATGACGCATAAAAAAATCCTTTCAAGGGGGAAATGGGAAGAAAATTACTCCCCTTCTGCATTTTGTGTGGAAACAATTAACAAAGAGCAAACTGAAAAAATGAGAACCCAGAGTGTTTCGGAGGTGATGCTGTAAAATGTCAATAAAGGGCAAAACACGATACAAAAACTTGAGCTTTAACATTAGAGAAACAGATCCATGTTGGGCATATTGGTGGTAGAGTTGTGAATCACTGGTAACAACATCTAACCACCCACCTTTTCCTGCTGGTAAAATGCACCTCTCTGCTCAAGGGAACTCTCCAACCCAACCTGGAGTGTCTCTTCGGTGAAGCTGGCCAAAAGGCTCTTTGAGTGGCAGAAGAGTTGTTCTACCTGATCACTCTTTGCAAAGAGAGCTGCTCTACCTTTTTGCCACTCTAGAGAGATCCAATAGTTGTTGTTTCCCACTTCCCTCCCCAGGAAATACAACAAATTTCACAACCATGGAAAACTTCACAAGCAGCAGATCAGCTGGGACTTTACAAGTTTCCTTCATATGAAGTTTCCACTGCAAATATTCACAGGTGGAATCCATTTTTTTAAGAAACTTTCAAAGATCATGAGCAATACAGACCATACACCCTTCTGTGATTTGCCAAAGAGCTGAAGATTCAAAACCATCATACAGCAGTCAGTAAATTGACAGAGCCACCTGAACGAATGTGCTGGTTTGTATTCCAAAGACCTGAAGGATTCTCATTACTTCCAATTTTGTTTCCATTTCAGCTCTTAAGATTCTTATGTCACATTTGCAAAAGAAATAATTAAAGTTAAATTAAACTCTTTTATTTAAATAATCTCAGGTCATTTCCCTCAAGAGGCAGATACCAATAAGCAATAACACCACCTCAAGGAGCTGATTTCTCAGTCCCCCTAGGTACAAGTGACGTCTCTAAGTTCACATGGTTACAAAATAGATAGGCTCTATTTTGAGAAATGTATTTATGGCACACAAATTACTGCTAAATTGACTTTTTCAAACAATTACAGTGTGTGTAGCCACCTCTCCAATTAAAGTTCTTATCTGGCTATGGTAATCAGCTGTTGCATCTGTGAGCATTCAATTGCAATCTGCCTAATAATTATATGTTTTAAAATCATACTTTTCACACACTAGCTGGCTCGTTCGTTGTACGGACAGGGTGTTACACCATGAAAGAATTCATTCAGTAAAGCTCAATGACTTGTGTCTTTATTTCCTTGGGTACACTGCCCAAGTGTTTGCTTTTTGCACACTTCTGCTCCCAACTGCGGGATCTGGACTTAGCCCCTTTTAACATGTCTTTGTCAGAAAGTCAATGAATACCTAATCTTCAAACCCAGCGTAAAAGCCTCTTGTGGTCCACATCGTTGTCCTGAAAACTCCTAGCAGCATGTACCTGAAGGAAAAGCTGGCAGCAGCCGCCTTCATGTGTTAATTACACATGCGAAGCCCATTATGCAGAGAAAGGGCACCCGCTGGCAGTGCAAATGACTAGAATCTGCCCTTCCTGTGCAGTGAGTAAATTGAAGGTTCATTTCTACAGGAGATAATAGTTTTTAGATTCCATTCCGTGTATCCTCGACATAGGCACATACTTAACATTTAAATCATCTGCAGAGGAACAAGCTTCCTTTAAATCTACATGTTTCAGCTCCTAGCACTTCCCTTAAAAATGCTAGTTATCCCGGCGGGTCCCCTGCTCTGCTTAAATGCAGAGGAAACATCACCCAGAACCCCTGTCACTCTGAAAAACCCAGCCAACCACACACTAAGGGCCAGCAGACCTTGCCAGTCGAGACAAAGGGTTTGAGTCCCTCAGCCTTTCCTGCGTCCTTCATTACTTGACTACATGACTTTTGCCTTCCAGGGCCTGTAGACGCCTCTCATCACCCTCCACATCCCCCAGTTGTGCCCAGCCAAGCTTTGGCCTTACTAACCCCATCCCTGTGTGTGCAGGCAGCAGGGCCATAACCTCTCTAACAGGGCTTAAAAGTTCAACTTCTGCAGGAAGCTGAAGGTAAGGCCACTCTCATCTCCCCACTATGTACACAGAGGGAGTAAACCCCAGGGCAAGTCACTGCTTTCCATGCTCAGTTGGTAACAGCTGAGCAACTAAAAGCAGCATCACCTTAAACTTCCTCTCTGTTAACTACTCAGAGCCTCATTCACCCACCACTCCTGAGCATAGCAAAGGGCAGAGATGATGTGACTGATCAGATAAATGGTCAATAGAAAAGAAAGTGAAAGCAGAGATACAGCTTGAGGGGCCCTGTAGACTGACTTTTGAACTGTTAACCACGGAGTGGGAGACCTACAGACATGCTCATCTGGAGCAGCCAGCAGTGAGGAGGCTTAGGAGGCTTCTTACCCCTCCCACACAGTGTAGAATCATTACAGGATAGGTTGGAAGGAACTCCAGGAGGGCGACTGGTCTAAATAGAGCCAGCTTTACCATGAGGTGAGTTTGCTCACAGACTGTGCCAAAATTTGTCCCATCGTGATAACGAGTAAGTTTTGGAAAGTTTTATATTCCTTCCCCTAAATGAGGTAAATACCATGTGCTGATAACAGAGGATAATCCCAGGAAAATGAAGAGCTTTCCCCCACCCCCTGAAGTTCAAGAAAGCAGAAAAGGCAGAGTACAGAGTATCTCATCCACTGTGCCCTCCACCCTTGGTGTCTTAATTCAAATGTCAACATTTAACACAGATATGCTGAAAACAGATTTGAACTACACAATATCTAAGTTGCAGAATTCCAGAGTAACCACTCCTTAGAGTATTTCCAAACATACTGACACAAAATTCTACCTTGCCATTAGAATAACCATTTTTTTACTTACTAGGTTGGTTGCTTCCTTCTTTAATATGCTTATATATTTATAGAGAACAGCTACATCGTAAGAGGACTTAAGACTTATTATATAAAAATGTGAAACTGTTGTGAATCTAAGTGATATATATATATATATAATATATACATACACACATATATTTAGCCTTACCAACAGTAGTCCAATAGATGTGGGGGCAGAACAGGAATGTAAACATGCTGCCAGAACATCGGGTAGAGCATAGCTGCAGACCCATGAATGCAGGCAGTTAACTGAAAAACACATATTAAAACAGGATCATAAATAAGACAAAAAAACCCAAGCTTAAAGAGGTAGTTAGAAAATAAAAGTAAAGATTCAATTCTGCTTTTATATCAACAAGCTTTATTACAAAATATACATTGGTTTTGTTTTTTAAAAAAGGGTAATGGTGGGTGAAGCAGGACTGGTTTATGGTGGCTGTCATTGGCTGACTTTGTAAACAGCTGAGAACATGATTCATTCAACAAACAAAACCTGAAAAGAACACTCAGTGGTCTGTAAAGCAACAGAAACATGGAAATGAAAACACAAAGGGAAGTAAAAAATAGTAAATGCAAATCCCCCAATCCTGGTAATTACCATCCATTAAATATCATAAAACTGCATCAAAATTACAACACAAACTGAAAAGATATTTGAGCTCAGGAAGACTCAATGTGAGTAGCATATACTGCATAATAAATTCAATTATTGCATTTTTATTATTTAAAAGAGATTTTGACAAAATTCCCCTTCACCAAATCATTTGACACAGTTACATTTTTAAAAAACTCATTTGGAACAGTTCTGATGTTGGCAGGTACTGAATGAAAAAGATGACAAATAGGAAACACAGGTGCCAGTCAAGCTGTGGGGAGAATCCTCACTGAGCTTTGGAGGAAATTACGCCTCTCAATCCTATTTCAAATGATAATTAATCATTTGGAAAAGAAGCTAAGCAGGATATTTGTCACATTCGCTAAGGATATTAAAATGGAGAAGGTGGTAATGGTGGTCAGTGAGGAAAGCTCAGCAAAAGCTACAGTCAAAATAGCATAAGAAAAGGATATGAACACACACACACTTGGGCAAATAGAAAGTAAGTCAGAACACTCATACAGATAGACATGTACAAGGAAAAGACTAAGGGGTGACAGGCAATCACATCCACCCTGACAGTGTTCTGCAATTTAGAGTGGCTTTTAATCTCAAATGATACCCAGCACAGGTACTACAGTGTGTTTCACTTGGGAGACACATGTTGAAGACAATACTCAACAGCAGCCTACCAGTGATGTGAAGCATGATGAAACGAAGCATGTCATGCTTGTCTGGACAAGAGGAGGAGGAGAGAGAACACTACTTACAAATACCAAAAAGACAAATTCTAAAGGACTCGGGCCCTTGTTGGCGGCCTGACATGCTGTGAGATGAGACTAAGCAAAGACAAACATGACATTAATCCTGATTCAGATGACCCTCGTTATTGTTTTCATTAAGACAGACTACAGAAGTATGTAGCACTTCACAGGGAACCCACAACAGGCAAAGAAAACTCTGGAAGAGCTAACACAGTCCGTTAAGGCTCCATGTCAGGGAAGATCCTCTACAAGCCTGGACACAGTTTGGCGTGTTCAATGCCAAAGCCTCCGTGATAATGCCAGTGCAGTTCCTGCCAGTAAAGGAGCTGGGGGTTCTGGTGAAACGCAGATCAAGAGACTAGAAATAGGAGGGCAGGCACAGATTTTCTGTACTATCGTTAAGCCTCAGAACAATACATACCTGAGTAAGGAATGAGACAAGGGACACGGATTTCTGGGGAGAGCTGCTGTGCTGCTCCGCAGTGCGGTGCAGGTAGAGATCAGGAAGAGGGATGGACTTTGTAAGCAGGTGTTTCTCCAAAGCAGAGAAGTGACAATAAAGATGAACCAAAATATGCTTTGCAATTTACAGCTCAAAACAGATGCTGTTTTTTTTTAAATCACGTAGAACCTGAGACCCAGGATGCCAGGTGTAAACACGGCACCTTAATAGTAAAAATTCAGACATAAAACCCCGCAAGTTGAAAAGCCAGAATTTTAAACTATACCTTACAACTGGTTTAAAGATACTGTTATTGTTATTTTAATGGGCACTCTGAGTTTGGAGCATTTTGAGACAATAAATAAAAGAATTATGTCCTTATTTTCCAAGGGCAACACAACTTGGAAGGGCAAACCACTTTCTACATTTCTATCAAGTTCCCTGCCTCCTTAGTATCTTACCAGCTCTACCCTACTCTGCCTTCCCTGAAAGAGATTATTTTGTATATTTGCTTGCTCGTTACCCTCCTCTGTACTTTCACTGTCTTGCTTTATCATTTTTTATTTGGAGTAGGTAGAACTCCTGCAGTAGTCACAACGTGGGTAAGCCACAAATCCAGTGACATTATGCCCTCTTATTTTGTTCTCTGCTCCCTTTATAATAATTTCTTGGCTTCTAAGCCTTCAACTGAGTATTAAGATGGCATTTTTGTAGCTCGATCTCTCTATTTTGATTTTACTTTCTTCAGACTTCAGCAGCTGGATTTTTGGGAGCAGCAACGTGTTTCTCTTCACAGGAAGCTGCTCACCACTGCACTGTCGTCCCACTTATGAGCACTGCAAAGAAAATCTCTTTCCATCCATGGTTTCTGTCTTGCCTATCACGTTTACCTCTTGGCCTACACTCTTTACCAGTTCTCTACCATACTGAACCATTGATAATTTGGCCAGAATCTTTCTTAATGTTCATCTGCACAGACAGTACTGTGTCACTTCTATCCATCTTAACACCCACTTCAGTATCTCCTGTATTTCATTAAACTCTCTCAAGAAATACTGATAAAATCTGGAAGTACAGTCTTGCCTGGACTAGATCTGAACCTCTATCCTAAGGAAACAGCAGCTTGGGAAGCTGCAGCAGGTGACCATTTTTTTATGTTCCATATAGGATGGAAAGATTAGTATGTTGGGACACTAATTACAGCTAAAGTTAGAAGCTACAAAATCTTGAATTTATTCTATACTGATGTCTCACAAAACACTAAAGATGTATCTCCATCCCATTATATTTCAATTTATCTTTATATTATCCCTACTCCCCTCTCACAGGTTAGAGGAACGGCACAGCCTTGCTCCAAAGCACACAGCAGCAAAAAAGGGCACGTTTCCCATTGTAGTTTTTGCGCCATGTTCCTAAAACCTTTATGTTTCCTGGTTTTGCTCTCCAAATCAAAAAGAAGTCTGGAAAAACTACTGTTTAAAAATTTAATTCTTACTTAAAAGCTACTTCTGTGCAGATCAAACGGATTATTTCCTGGCGTCATTATACAACATGGCTGCTGCTGTAGAGGAGCGAATTCAGTAATCCAAGGAGGCCCCTTCCCAACCCCCCTCCCATTGGTTTTAAAACTCAGCAAGAAAAGATTAAACAGACATAATGCTCAACACTGCAGACATCTGAGCAGAACCTGTCACTTATTTTTGAGATGTACTCCCACCTTGCTATCTGGCATGAATTCAAATAACACACTACCATGGGTAAGCACCAGCACTGTCCTTCAACTCTGCCAAGATAAGGGCTCATAAAAAAGAAATAGCGTATTTGCTGGAGACCTCACCTGATTAGCGATTGCCATACAGAAAACAAGTACTTAATAATAAGGCAGCCAGAGAAATGCCCAACTGTCAAAACTACAGGAATCCAGCATTTTGAAATAAGATTAGTTCCACTCCCTCAGCTTCCTGCAGCTGCTGCTGGAGAAAGGAGCAGACAGCTATGGAAGGCAGCACCGACAACTACCTCTCTTCTCTCAGTTTTGTATTTAATACTCTAAAAGCCTTCTTTGACCACATTAAATCAATGGGATTTTGTCACCCACACAAACGTTATCAACGGATGTGGAAGCCCAACAGGCTGTTTACCAGGCTCTGTCTCCTGACGCACACACACTGCCCAGTTCAGCAGATGCAGTGCAGGGCTACAGACACACAACATACACACAGGAAAAAACCACCACCTTCTGCCTGCTTGTAAGAGTGCTCTTCTGCCTTTCTCAGTGCCACAAAGCAGGAAGCTGCAGACAGTGCTACATGAGAATGAAGCAGTAAAAGCAGGGCCGATGCAACGGCTGCGGATGACGGGGAAGGCCTCTCCTGGCAGGTTACAAGGACAGCAAGCGCTCTCAGGATGGAAGAGCTCATGTGTTTAACACAGGAGCCGTAGGACTGCTGTAGAACAAGAACTATGCAAGCTCTTAGCTGCATCACGAGTACATTTGGTGCATAGTATTAATCATATGTTGCCTTTTCCTAAGGGCCACCACTGCTTATGCGCAGAGCCCCGCGGCGTGTCAGAACCCACCTGGGGTGCAGGAGGCTGTGCGTCAGAGCTTCCCATGGCAAGCTCTCAACTCCCAGGAACAAAAGAGTATCCATGTCAGAATGGTATCTCATGCTTTGTACTAACACTCAAAAAAGCCCAGAAAAATGATGTAAACAAATTCACCTCAGTGTGAGGGAGCCACACAGAACCATCGCAGGAATTCACAGGTTTAAGTCTTCTAAAAGTCACCAGGCTTTGGGGATGTCACCTTTCTACGAGAGACAGGCTGCTGTGCCCGGCACAAACCACTAACACACCCTGTTAGGCAGGGAGCATGGCAAGTCAAGGGGAGAATATTGGATGAGAGGGAAGTTCTGCTTTCATTTGTGCAACAGGATGCTCCCAGCACAGCAGGTGGCCTTCTGCCAAGAACGGGTTCTTATGCATTTTGGCTCATAGAGGAGTAGTTAAATTCTACATATTCTGTGGTCTGACATGAACAATTCTTTTAATATTTTAAGACATTATTTCATTTTCCTTTTGTATGAACCAAAGAAAAGAATCCAATAAAGCAGCAATAAATCTTCCACAGGTTCAGTACACACAGTTTGTAAAACAGGTAATGAACACGGCCTCGTTCGGTTACATCTGAATCTTCAACTTAACTCTATTAAGGGTATTTCAAATCAAAACTCTGAATTTTATATGATGCGTTAAAGCACAGAATTCAGTCACCAAAACAGACTTTCTACCCAGACTGTTTAATTTTCTCTCTCTTACCTGGAATTAAATTTAAGCCTTAAGCACGAAGTGTGCCACGACTCTCAAAGTGAAAAGAAATGAACTGCAAACAGGGCCCTTCCACTTCTCTGTTAAAACCCTAAAACAAAGAAGCCAATCCCCCTCGCCACCACACCACCCTCACTTTACTTTTGAGAATTCTCAGTTTGGTACGTTTCCAGTTACAAGGTCTTGGCTTCCGCTGAGCACAGTTTGAAATAAAATAATGCAGCTTGTTCCTACTGCTGGAACACGCAGAGCAGAGCGTGCAGGCAAGGCATCACTGGCTCCAGCCCAACACTTCAAACCTGTCTTACACTGTCACTCCAGTCTTGGAGCAGTTTCTATATAAAGTTGTAAGCTAAGAACACACAGTATGAATACCCCTCCCTACCGAAGAACCAGACATGCTTTTATCTTGGACAGAGGCAAAAGGAAGAGAAATAGCAGAAAGATAGGAAAGAAAACACAACCCTACTTGTGAAATGGCTCATTAAGGAAGGCAAAGTGACAGGTAAGTAATTCTTCTTCCCAGGCTCTGTCACAAAGGGAGAGATTAAACCAACCAGCCACACAAATTTTGAAATGCTTTGGATAGCCTTTCTCTTCTTTCCTCCTCTCTGATAATTTACTATTCTTCAGGGTTTTGAAATAAACACCTCTCTCTCATTTCACTCCATTACCAGGTCTGGATGCACCTTGCTTACTTGAGGAGGGAGAACACAGAACGCTTGGCAGATGTAAAAGTTTAGATTTTACAAGTTTTGTATATCATTGAAGTTTGTAATATGTAAATTCTTTGGGTTAAGTGTGGGATTGATTGTAAATATTTAGTAAATATGAATAGGTCTCAGAGGTAAGTCTAACTCTCCCTGGTTCACTTACCTTTCAAAACAGTATTGTAACAGTTATGCTGAGATTAAGTATGAAGTCTTTACTCTCTTTCATTTTCCTGCCCTGTATTGACAGACCATCCCTACATGATTTTATGTGCATCGTTTCAGCCTTCCATAGCATTTACAATTCCACAGAGCAGTTTTAAAGTGGGTCACAGCCATAGAGGGGGGC
Source organism: Zapornia atra (assembly GCA_013400835.1). Taxonomy (NCBI): domain Eukaryota; kingdom Metazoa; phylum Chordata; class Aves; order Gruiformes; family Rallidae; genus Zapornia; species Zapornia atra. The sequence continues at coordinate 113,287 of VZTU01027549.1, read as the reverse complement.
ACTAGTGAATCCACACCAGATGGAAATGGAAGCTTGGGTTTCAGAAAGGACTGCTCAAGTGGCTCAGGCCACAGCACTAGAAAGCAAAATTCGTTAAACCATCTCATACTCATCATTCATAAAGGAAAGCAATCAATACCCATTTACAGAGCAAACAGAAGGAAAACTTAACATTTTCTTTTATAAAGAAAATCACAATCTTATTGACTGCTAAACCTTGAAACACGTAACATGAAACTTTGAACTAAACCAAGCCGTGTGCCTGTTTTGATGTCCAGCCATTTGTACCCTGGAGTATCCAGTAGCTTTCATCTCTCAGACCCTTGATGGAGCCTAAGTAGCATTAAGACTACACCTAATCAAACAAAACTGCAAAAACATGGACTGTCAATGTATTTTCACCCACTCCTCCAGTCCATCCAGAGAAGGTCACAGCAACACCCATCTGATAGTATCGTTTATCTTTCTTCTTTTTTGCTGCCAAGTAAATTATGAAAAAGGGACTTGATTACAGCATGAATGTCTGTACCTTTATGTACCAAACAATGCCAGGAATTCCTGTATCCAACCCCCCTTTTTCATTTGAACATTAGAGGCCAACAGAAATTGAGTAAATTCATGACACAGAACCAGAAAATTGAGCATCAGTTGCACTGCTGAGGTTGGGAGAGGGACCTGGAGAGCACCAGATCATTTCCAATAAATGGCTGTCATTGAAAAAAAAGGACTGTGAATAAATTATTCTGCATTTTACTTACAGTGCTCAGCTTACTACAACAAATGAGGATGCGGCGTTCGTACAGCATACTGGCATAGAGATGCAGCATGTTGTTGACATCAACTGCTACAAAATACTCTGTCAGATTTCTCTGGGAAGAGAGAAAATAATTTTTGATTCATGATACAAAAACAAGTGTCCTTAACAAAACAAAAAACCCCAAACCAACCAAATTTCCTCCTCCTATTACACTACCTCCAGTACATGGCTTAGCGAAAGCAAGTAGTATGTCATCCTATGTCAGAGTACTTTTTAATTGCAGTATCTTTCCCCAAACTTTTGGGCAACTAGACCTTGGAATAATAAAATTGATGATGTTTCACATACAGCTTTTTAAATACACAATATTTCTCCAGGAAAAAATACATCTTGTCACTTCTATGGAAACCTCACAGCTGCCTGATAAAGCACCCAAAAGATCTCACAACCCACCAATGAAACCAGCTCTCTTAGAGGACAACTCCCATGTGATAAATTCCAATGCAAGCTCAGGCTAGGCTAGAGCAATTCTGATACTAGAACAATTCTAAATACCCATGGGCATTTAACACAATGCAGGTACTCAGGTTGTCTGAACTCCTCACAAAGCACTTCCTTGGTGCTGGGGAAACTGAGGAAGGAGACAGGGAATTCTCTCTCTCTGAAAATTTCAGTGCACGCCCATCTCAGATGAAGAGGCAGGATTCAAGCATCCAATTTTGGTTAATTTTTCTTGAATGATCAGTATGTTTATAAAGAAAATTAACTTAGGTAGAAGAGTACTGTATGCAAAGCACATTTGCAACCTGCCTCTAAACTGCAGAAAGACAGACAAAGATACAGGCAGGTAACGCTCCTGAAGATTTCCATATACACTTCCTAGGCAACACAACCTTCTTCCTGTGTAAAAATTATTGTAAATAACTGGCATTCAAAACAGAAAACAGAGCAAGCTGCTGCACAGGGGCTGCAGACACTTCAGCCCCCACAAAAGGGAATTTTCACTTCTTAAAATACAGAATTTAAAAAAAAAAAACCAACAACAAACCACAAAACACCAGTGGTGGAAGAAAAGGTAATACACCCAAAAAAGCTGAATTAGGGAATTTGGTTCCAAGTAGCTTCTTACAGATAGGAAAGGGTTGCTATATGATAAAGACAGCCCTATACAAAAAGCACACGAGAGCAAAATTAGATTAGTCATGAATTCAAGTGCAATCTTAATCATCGTTAAATAAAAAAGTGCAGAAAAGCAAAAAGCAAATATGATTTAGAAACTTAAAGAAGCTCAACAAAGCCTATTAGCACTTTTGACAGATCCAAAGATAACTCTAAAACCACCAATACTTGGCCTGAGAAGTCTGCCAAGATGCTTCATACTGTGCAAAAATATGTTCCACAGCTTGCCATCCAAACACAAAGAACTACAGAAAAATTAAGCCTTCTATTTGGAAGACTTTTATACCAGCATCCAGATAGACAAAAACTAAGCTCATTATGGTTAGCTTCGAAGATGTTAATATAAAACAATAATTCAGGTCTTTGTTACAGAAAAGCTGTGGCCACAGACAGGTAGAGAAGAGGAAGAAGGGGAAAAAAAAAAGCCAACACATTTTGCCAAAAACCTATTAAACTATCATGTACTTTTTCTGTATTTCTCATCCCATCTGTGCTGATTAGCATGATATTTTTGTCTAAACATAAGCTGTCTTCTCTACGGCTCTTCTTCCCCCTCTCACCCATCCTTCCACGACGCCAAAACACAGCCCATGACGACACAATTGCTGCAAAGCGTGTGAATTAGAAGGATTTTTAAGGAGCACTGAAGTCCCTTTGATGCCACCCAGATGAGGGGCACAGCAAAGGGAGCCGGTAATCCCCCATTCTGCCTGAAGATGTAGATATGCACCTGCATGGCTGTGTTTGTAGGGCAGCAGTACCCACTGGCGAGGGGAAAATAGACACGGGGTTTGATTTGCAATTATCCTTTCATCAAGTTTATTGTGGCAAAATACTGGCTTTGCCACATCAATGGACCTTCTGACAGGAAGATTCATAAGGTTTCAGTCTTCTCTGCTCCCAGAAATTTGCCAGTGACACCTGGGAAGCATGTGGGCTGTATGGAAATGTATTGATACTGAGGAGATTCACGTGTTCGCTCTAAGTTTTATTTATAAGAAAGCTGTCATCTTTGAAGATGAAATTGGGACTTACACATGTATTTTGAAAGACATGTCTCGTAAGTGACAAAACCATGAATGAGTTAAATAAATACAAATCAAAGTGTTCCAACTTGCAGTATAATTGTTGCGTGTTTTGTTTCCCAGGATTTAAACTCTTCTTGAGAGAGCAAAAAGTGGCATTTTCAAAATAAAATGTGGGAACAGGTACTTTGGAATATAGGACTCAGTGATACAAAAATACACCAGAACATCCCCACCAAGAAAATGTCACCATTCCAGGCTGCTAACTTACCTGGTATTCCTGAAACACAACACACACTACTAGGAAACTTACAGTCTTGCCCTGCAGCTCTTGCAATGAATCCAATTTATTTCTGAAGTCCCAATGCATTTACAGATCTTTCATATGATTTAAATCTTGTGAAAAAGGGAATGCTTCGTGGTTACACAGTGTCTGTGCTAAATGTTTGCATGACTCATTAACCACATCGATGTGACAGAGTCAAATAACTCCCAGAAGTTTGTTAACATTTCAGGTAGCATTCTGTGCAGCCCTCCATCCATCATTACGTACAATTTCTAAGTCTGACACTGCTAAAACTTTTCCTAATCTGGGTTTTAAACTGTAGTTATCGATAAGAAATGTAGAATTTTTAATAAATCAGACCAACTAAATAAAATCCATAAAGATTTATGTTCATTTAATGTCCTTCTATTATTCCCTAATACACAATTCCACAGGAAGGTTATTAACAGATAAAATCCTCTTAAGAAATTACATAATGCTCATTAAAAGAATTTAACAAAGGAAATGTCTGAGAAACAGAAGAGTCAACTGCAACAACAGGCAGACCCATGGATTTGACTGTTGATGTTTTTCTTCCTTTCAGTGAGCCCCAGCTTTTAAATTTGGGTGTATACATGTGGGTGCCTGTATGTATATGGGCACACAAATTTGTTAAGTGAACAAACCTGTTCCCACAGGTGGCCTGGCTCACCCCAGACACTGCAGAGTCCATCCTTCACCGTGACATCATCGTGCAGGATACCTACATCACAACAATCACGTTCCCTCTGAGGCACATCAGCACCACTCAATGATTCAAAGAGGATGCTTTTTAGTATCACATGGCACTCCCTCCCATACAGCCTGAGCGTTCAGCTTTCAAAGGGTTTCCAACTCCTCCTGGCCCAAGGCCTCTGCTTTTATACCAGCCTTTGATACACGAGCATTCATCATGTCTCCCGCTCAAATGTTTTGGGAAGCTGACTCATACCTTTGAATCTAAAGCGAACATCACCAGCAGACAGAACCAACAGAGCATAAATACAGCTATACTTCCTGAAGCCTTCACTCTGTAGTGTGTTTTTAAGCTGTTCTGTATCAGTCAAAGCAGGCCCAAGGCAGATGATCTACTTTTAATCCCTGCCACTGTTTTTTTCTTACCATTACTAGCTCATTTCTCTCTGCCCCCCAATTTGCCAGCTGTAAAATGGAAATAAACTTCCTTCCCTTCTCTCCAGGTGATTTAAGGCTTATCAAATAAAATTTTCTAACACTGGAGATGATTTGCATAAAAAAGATTAACATAAAATATAACCCCTATAAACAAGTAACTTCACATCTGGATTAGGACAGACCACATTCCCAACTAATAGCTACTTCAGATTCAGGATCTGACTCTTGAATCACTCCTAATGTACCATATTTCTACACAAATAAAGCTCGTTAGAGAAAAATCACATCTATGAAATTTACTGAGAGGATGTGTGACAGCATGAAGAGTCATACGAGACAGAAAAGCTAGCAACAATGTTTTAAAACAGAAACAAAAGCCTCAAATGATATCTGCTGGACAAATCATCCACAAACAAGATTAAATGTCTCGATGATTCCCTTTTCTTTCTCTCTTTCTCACCATAAATTGAGGTATAAGGTGCCAAGACAGAGCATAAAACATTCAAGAAAGTAAACTGCGATGTCAGGCACAGAAATTTGGCTAAGAGGCACAGCAGGAGCATATTAAAGAGTGTTGAAGAGAAGCAAATGCCAGCATTGTCTTCCCACAGACCTATCATCCAGCTAGATATCTCAAACCAGCAAATTTTCTGTCCAGCAGGTCCCAACAATTACCTCCTTATAGTTCAGTTTTCAGCTTTGGTTTCAGGCTGTACTCATGTCTCATACCTCAAGAAAACAAACAAAACTGTTTAAGCAGCATGAGGACAGCGAGGGGAGAAGGATACGTTGATCTGGATGCAGAAGGATGTTGGTCCTTTAGTTGTGGAATTATTACGTTCCTTTTAAATCAACAGATTCCTGTCTTCCTTCTGATACAGACTGAGGCCTTGGTACAGCAGATGAAATCCCTTTCTATCGTAACCCTGCAGCTCAGAGTGAGGGATGACTCTGCAGTGCTCACTCAGAGGGCAAGCTCTGCCTTCTGATTACTTTTGAGAATTTTTCGCAGTGAATGAAGTGTCACCCAAACTGTGCTCTGAACTGCCACCACCCTGTCACATACAGCTACGCAAACACTTTCCTAATTTTGAGTAGGCTAAAATACAGATGTGTATTTTAAATTTATATTAGAGCCAAGAAATCGTGGAGTGTTAACAGTAAGTAATAGAGTGGTGATAATAAAAGCCTTACATTTTAAAAATAAATATCTTGACTTACAGCTTATGATAATCCTGCTGTCAGTGTCCTGCTCATCTGGTATCTTTTCTTAATTAAAATGGCAAATGTTAGATTCTACTCTTATGTTGTACTTCAAAACACCTGTTCTGCACTTAGCAACACAATGTTTTCCCCCAATATTTATGATAAATTAACTACCTGAAGTTTACTTCAGCATCTAACAATATTTTACAGAATATCATCAATTCCTAGGCCAAAGCAAGGTAACAAATGTTACCTATTGTGCTGCTGACATTAAACAGAGCCCGTGAAGTGCACAGTCCTGCAGAGTACTCACGTTTTCAGGTATGCTGGGAAGCTCTCTGATGTCAGGCGCAGTAAAGTAAGAGTGCTAAAAAAAGAGCAAATAGTGGTTACTGCAATATTGTCACAAGCAATCTACATGCCTCGCGTGGTATTAGTAACAGCAGTAATAGCAGTTGCTCAGCTAAGTAAAAATGACAGAACATTTGTTACCAACTACCAGTATGACTTCTTCATCAGGGATTTTAAAAGCTGGCTCCTCAGCTCACGCATGCAATATGAAAAGCATTAACACTGAAAGTATCAAATGCTCCTGGGAAGTTCTATTACATAGTTCTGCTCTTCAGAGACGCCGATACAGACAGACTCACCCAGTGTGTGACATATGCCAAGGAAGCGCTGAGGCAGCCTATAATTTAAGCCACCTTTCCACAGCCCACTGCAGGTCGTGTGATGGACTAACAGGAGCCAACAGCACATGGGTCCTTCCAACTGACAGCAGCCAGAAGTTGTGTTCGGGACAATGGTGACATTATGGAAGTGTACTGAGAACTGCCTCCTGAAGTTTTATGCCTACTTACCTGAGAACCATTACTAAAGTTCTAGGCCACTTTTATACCCTTTTAAAAACACATTTTGAAAGACTACACTGGTCTCACAACCTCCTAATCCATTACACAGTTACATGTTTAATTGTTTGCATGCCAAGAGACCAGGGTCACTCCAGTTCCACAGGCACATACATGACTTGCTTGACTCTTGGTTAGGGCTTTGGGAAGGGAAAGGACAGAACGTGACCAAACTGCTCCTGTTAATCAGTGTTGTATGCAATTTATACTAGTTTTAAGATTTTAACAATTTGTCTTAGGGCTAATTATTAATCACTTGCTGAAGCTTTCAAGGCTGTTATATTCTTGGCATAGTCCCACAATTGGCACAATTCTCCTGTATATATATCTCAGACATTTCAGTGCTTCATGAACAGTCTATAACCCGAAATAGCAAGTGGGTTTAACAGCTACACTGAATATAGACACTAAATGTATAAACACAAATTCTTTGCTTTCTGATACATGGCTGCTTCAGTTCGGTTGAAAAGATGAGATGCAAAGATACAGGAATAGTATGTGCAGCTGTATCTCATACAGGAACCTCACCCCAACCCCAAAACAGGCTTGTAAACAGCCAAAGCAGAACGTGTAAAGGCACCAGAGCTAGCAGTCCCTTGCTGCTTTTTCACATCCTTTCCTGCTTCATCGCCCATGAAATGTCTGAGACAAGGGGAGACTGGCAGCATTCCTCGAAACCACTGGTATGAAAAAACTGCAATATCTCAACTGATCATTGCCTTTCGAGACAGCTCATCCCCTCAAACAGAAACGCTGCTCACAAAGAGCTGGCCTCAGGAGGACCAGGACATGGCCACTGCCAGCTGGTGACCCAGCAAGGCCAAACAACTGCTACCTGTCGACTGACATTACAGGGCGAAGTGATGAGAGTAAGCTGCTTGTTGCCAAAAAGTACTTTAGAAGGGGGAGGAAAGGAAATAAGGGGGAGAGGAGAACTGTGGCTGCACACACCACTAGTTTCCATGTGAACTCTAAATGACTAATTGGCAGCTGCATCAGTGTGTGGTTTTTCACTCCAGCCTGGAACACAAGGTTGGTTGGCAAAAATTAATTTGAAGCAAAAAGCCCCCCAAAAATACAATCCCATCAGTAAAAGGCCACATTTATTCGTTTGGTGTTCTTTGATTCATTTTCTCACACAATGTAAAAGTGAAATCAATCCTGTGCTGTGTGAGTCTCTTCCCAGGGGAGGAAGGGGAGAGGAATCAGAAAACGGCTTCAACAGTTAACACTCGCAATGCTGCTCTGACAGGTACAGGGCTGTTTGCTGTCCAGCCTTGTCCCCCACACACTTGGAAGATCCAGGAGCTCTGCAGAAGCGTGGACAATAAATGTCATGTTGCTGCTCTGTGTCCTCTCATGTGTCACAGATAACACAGCGAAGAATCTCCATGGGAGTACACACAATGGGAGTTTCCCCAAACCGAGATGCATCTCCAAGACATCTGGGGTAAGGAAAGGGACACAGAGAGCCCCAAGCATGAATAGGGGAGTGTCACAGCTCTGTGTCCTCACAGGAAAAAAAAATCTGTGTTCCAGAAAGGAAAATCCTTTTGACATTCCTCTTTTCTGACATGTAGTGACAGCGAAACACCTTAGTTTACATCTCTCCCACGTCACTTACCACTCCAAGATGAACTGAGGCTCCTGGCTCAGGGATGGGAAGTTTATGAAATGTTTCTAGGAGCTCACTCCTTTGGCTATCCTGAAATAAGAATTAAAAAAAAAAATTAAAAAGCAATACTAAGTAAGCATTGCTATAACAAGCTCAACTCCAAGGAATAATGTTTGTGGAACTGGGGGCTTAAAGAACTTGCAAATGTAAAGAAAATTCTGAAAATACATTTATACGTTAGACTATGAAGAGACATAAATGTAGCTTCCTCTAACAGTTGGGATTTATAACAAGATTTGTTTAGAATATCTTTTTTTTTTCATATCTATTTCTACATATTTCTGAAGCTCACCGAGTCACCGACCTATGCACTACATAGTTACTCAGCTCAGAGCAAGCCAGTTTTCACTGCAAGCTCTTTATAACTCACTAGAGCTTAGAGCAAAGCCAAATGGATTTACTTCATCTAGATGAAGATGTGATCCTAAGCATTTCTACCTCAAATGCAAATGGTTCTGACAAATGCAAAATACAACTATTACCACAAAATGGTAATAAATCAAAGCAGCAGCCTAATGGGGAAGGTTATAGATGCAGTATTTTAAATACATGAAAGCAGGCTAGGTGTTGCAATCACATCTGTGATTTCTCTGTATCACGAATTATCATTTATAAACCTACAAGCAAATGTTAATGGCTTAGTTCACATTTTTTCACTGCCTCAAGACTGAATCTTACTTTATTTTGCTTTAAAAGCAAAACAGCATCTGAAGGGCTTAGGCTAGATGATGTTACATAGGTAAGCATTTTGCATCAGTAATTTAAATTGGCTTTAACATGGATAAGACACCATGTAAGGGTACAGGAATTGCATGGATGAGCTGAATACAGCTCAGGGAATCATAAGTCTGCACAGTGTGGGTGAATGCAGGGAAACAGTAACTTCTGCTGGATCCACACTCACAGTCTTGGACTTCATCTTGTTCCCAGAACAGTTTAAAAGCATGTTTATTTTCCAAAGGCATTGGCCAAGCTGAAAGCTTGAATATGATCTTCTATGTCACCACTTCATACAGATTAATAATTCACATGGCCATCTCTGCTATAAGCACTTAGAACAGCCTCTTTTCATCCCGTCTCCCGCATTCGATATGGGGCAGGGTAAAGAAGGGTTAGTACTTTAGAATAATACCTGTCCTTTTGCCGAATAATCTGCCAAGACATTGAGCAGCTTATAAAAGACTTCAAACCACGGGAGGTAACTGGGGGAAAAAAAAAGAGAAGGAAAAAGCATATGTTTAACTTGCTAAATCTCAGTTACTGAAGCCAGGACTGCTTGTCTTTACCATACAAATCCATCCTACAACAGCCACTGCTGGACACGACACTTTATAGGTATCTGTTAGAAAAGCCACATTGGAGCTTCCACTTGAAGGAGATCACTGCTGGAAGGCTGACCATCCCTTTCCATCGAGTCCTGAGCTTCAGCAGTTGCTCTTCCTCAGCGCTTCCAGCCATTGCTGGGCACTAAACCTTCACCACGGAGCCATCCAGGCACAGCTCACCTTCCTTCTCACCCTGCACCCAACCACCACACACCCCATGGATGGTCTGACCTGAAGGCAAATGTGTGCTAACATCTCTATGTCCTCATGTGGTAGATCATTTTTAATCTAATTATTTCCCAAAGTTCAGTAACTACTCTTCTGTCCAGCTCTGAGGGCTCCAGGAAACCGAAGACAGAGTTTTGGGTTCAATCCTGATACAACTGAATTTTTTAAAATTGCATAATCACTTTATAAACTTTTTTAACTGCTGTCAAATTCCTCACTCTGTGGCATCGTATTTAGCCCAGCCCTCGGTTAGGTCAAACGGACACTTGACCTTATGCAATAAGGAAACTAAAACTCCAAGACAGACACGCTGAAAAACCCCACCTTTGTCAACTACGTTACGTTTCCATTCCGTAACATTTCCCTACCGTGTGCTGTGGTGGGATTCTGTACCCCCTTCTCATGACATAGCTCTTTATTGCAATGCTTCTCCCAGTGCCAGCCAGGAATTTCCCTCGGCTGCAGCGAACAGGGAAGCCGGTTTGTGTGACACACGAGCCGATTCCCCTTTTAATCACAGATGCTTTCTGAAGCCAACGGATTCTGTTTTGATATAGTTAGACAGGATTTAAAGTTTTTATAAAATATGACTCCATCCTGACAAGTATGAAGAATGGAGTGCCCTGCGGCTCCTAACCGCGCAGCTTTTAGTAACAAATGAAGTGAGAAGCTATATATGAGACAGATAAAGTGAATGGCACTCCATCATTAACGTTTGTTTGAAGCCTGCAAATGCTACTGTAAAATGTAAGTAGCTTATCAAAATATACTGATAAGCAACTTAACTTTTCATGTTATATGACAGTATTATCATTTAAATTAATATGCTCTAAGCATCTTTACAAGCTTTGTATTAGAATAGAGCAGAAAGACAGACAATTACCACTTTAAACAGCATTTAAGTTTGGCATTATACTGTAAACAATCAAGAAGGATTAGTTAGAAGATTCTTTCTTTCTGTTTGGTTAAATAAACTTCAGCAGAGTTAAAAGCCATTACAAGGGGAACAAGAAATCCTCTCCAAACATATCTGCTAAGTAGAGATTAAGAACCTGGTAAACAAATCCTCACAAGGCATCTATCAAAAGGGTTGAAAAGGCAGAAAACCCAGGCGGCAGAACCCGCCCCCCCCCCGACCGTGTGAAGCCAAACTGGACACCACGAGTCCTACTGAACTGAGGAGGGTCCTCGCTGGAAAACAGCATTTACAGAATCCCACAGAGAGTCCTTCAAAGTATTACTCTGTTCCTAAAATGTGTCACTGTAAAAGTAATAAACAGAAGTGAGTTACTCAGTTTCTAGTTTGCCAAGTTGCGCTTCATTTTGAGCCCCATCGCCTGTGGCTGCGGGCAGCCCAGCTTCCAGCCCCTGTACCCCCCAGCCAGGGTGGGATCTTTCTTCCATGATTTACGTATCGGTGCTGGGGCTGCTTTGCTCCCAGCTAAACCTTTCCTGATTCCAGAGTCAAGTTCTTTATTCCCTCAATACACCAAACGTGTCCTACCCCTGAGAACACTCCATTCAAATCCAATTCACTCAGGACCTAGAAAACAGCTTTTGTGACCCCACCAAAATAAGCCAGGTACAGCCTCTTATACACACAATGCTGAACCATCAGCAAACCCTCTGTGCAACGGAAGGGACAATGGTACTGCTCCATCTCCATCACGCCTCCCCACCCCTTGCTGGCCTCCCCTCTTCACCATTATCTTACAATGAACTTCATTACTGTCCTTTGCTTAACAGTAACTCGTCGTTATTTTAATCCACGGTTTCCAAATAACAGTTTAGCATCTCAGCTTAGCCGCTTCTTTTTCTTATTTTAAGAAGAAATTTCCATTCTGAGGAGAGAAGCTTCACACTTTTGAAGCTGAGGAAATCAGCTGGCATTTGAAGCAGACCTCGGCACAAACCGTACGGGGGGATCTGTGCAGCTCCTGCTCAAGAGAGGTGCAAGACGAGATAAAACAAACCAACCCAACACAAAATTGCATAAATTATGTCGACTCTCTCACTTCAATTTTCACCTCCCTCCTTTGTCACTGCAGAATTCAGGATCTCTCTCACCCTGAAAGCTTTGGGAGCATTAGAAAAGCAATTTATCCTGCCATCTTTGATACTTCTACTTCATCACTTACTCCATGTGCTCAATACTCAGGAGCGAAACAGTTCTGATTTCTAGGACCGAATTGTGACCAGGCAGTTGGGAAAAAAAAAAATCAAGAAATATAGTTATCTGAATTTGTTTCTAGGTCTCTGCCAAGAGGAAAATGAAAAGGTGTGGGTTTGTCCTCAGAAAAAGCAAATCCTCAAGACAGCCTTTAAACACCCTCCGCAAAGAAATAGAGGTCAGATTTATAACCAAAACCTTTCTGTACCACATGCAACTGGAGTAGCACAACTGGTAGCACTACAGAAGATTTATGGCTTATGACTTGCTCATATTTAATTTGTAACCAAACACTTCCCCTTCCTCTTAGCTACCTTAGAACTTTTGATTAACTCTTGTTTGGGCAGGTCATAGGTTAAGCAAAGGAAGGGAAGCGCTCTGGAGTGACACTGCCCAGAGCTCGGCAGCCTGTGAGCGCGGGCACGCGCCCACACATCCCCCTCCCAGCAACATCAAAACAGCCATAGACCAGAGATTCTTCAAGGGAGTTGAAGTTCAAAGACTCCAATAAGCATAAATCAGATTGTGGTTGAAGAGTAAACAAAAATAAAAGGGCAATCTGAAAATTTTATCTTTTTTTTTAAATTTTACACCCATTTTCAGTTTCCTGACACACTTCTACCCTCCCCATTTCTGGTGTATTTGCCAGAAATCATGAGTATCAAATCAGAGCTTAATCAAATCAGACTTCTTGAAGCTGAGATACCAGTTTAGCAGTCGCCTTTCCCCCTCCATGAACCTTCAGTGTGCTGCAGCCTCTGCGCTGGAGACAGGCTGGGCCGACGGGAAGCAAATCTGAGCACAGGAAAAGTGCTTATTGTGCCTCAGAAGGTCTGCTCAGACTCCGCTGCACGGGGCGCACAGTACCGCATTCAGTAACTCGTATGTCATCACCTTTTTAGTGCGCTCCTTGAACGTACAAAACATCATTAGTTACATGTGTCACAGCAATTAGGGTCAGTCAAACTCTTAAGACAACAGGGCTGCACTGCGCTTGTAAATACAAATGTTCCCAAAATGTAGTGCTTAAGGAACAGTGGTGTAAAGGCAACTGACAAGCCAGGCTGAGGCTACAGGGAAGATATAAAAAGAAGCAAATTAGTGTGATAACAAACCCCAACCACCCCTGGTGCAGGGTGTTAGTTACCGAGAGGTTTACCTTTAACTGGGTAGACTTGCAAGAAGTGGAGCCTTTAGTATTGAGTCCACCAAGCTGCAGGGGACGGGGAAGGCCAAGGGATGCAGATGGCCAGAGCACAAGGCACAACCCGCCAGCCAGCGCTGCTCCCCCAGCCCAATCTAGACTTCAAAAGTTACACTGACCAGGAAACGTCATCACCCAATCTTAGCTGCCACATGGATGAAAACCCCGTACCGCAGCCAACTGAGCTGTGAATTTTTCAACATATTAATCCACTGGTGCGCTCCAACATATGAAAGGAAAAAACCTACTCCATCCCAGCAGCACACATGAGGTCACATCTTCTGACCCCAGGAAGGGCTGCAACCCCAGGAGAATAACAAGTTAACCCTTTGGAAATCAAGCAACTGCATTTCTGTGCACAGACAGACACACATACACACACAAACCATGTGTGCAGGCACACACACAGGCACACACTGTCATCCCACAGCCAGGAGGATGCGCAGGAGATCACTCAACAATTTTAGTGATGCCAAACTGCCAACGGCAATGAAATCGGGCAGAAAAGTGGATTTCCAGGATCTTCCTACTCTCACTAAACACTTAATACAAAAGCTTTTAAAACCAACCAAACAGAAATTATCAGCATTACTTAAAATCAACTTTTATTTTAACAATTTCAGAGAAATCCCCGTTCAGCTGACTCACACCAGGGAACAGCAATGGAAGCCAAGACTTCACATTTCTTCCGATCAAATAGTACCTGCGGGTATAGAGCAGAGAGGCCACAGCAGCACACCCCAAAATGACACCTCACTCTGATCTCTCACTAGTCCGAGCCCTCTTCCTGCCTCTGTGGCACGGGCAATTGTGCAAGTAAAATTTCAGTACCAGGAGGCACCAATATAAGTTATGCTACAAGAAGGCACTGCAGAGTCACCGCGCTGCCCACGTGTCCAGCCCACCCTGCCATCTTCTAGCTTGGGATTTTGAGTTTTCAGGGTTGCACACATACAGTGCTTTGCTACTGCCCAATGGAAAACAAAGGGCTCAGCAGGAATATGTCGGGGACTCCAAGCTACATAAACACGAGAGCTACTGCCTCACCTCCAGGAGAATGCAAGGATTCTTTCCAGCAAACACAAATGCCAAGTACATACAGACCCAAGACATCAGCTGTCTTAATGTGACTGCCTGTCTGCAAAGACACACAACTCATTTGGCCAAACAGAACTGTCCAACAGTAAACAGGAAAACACAACATCTCCAAGAACAGCAAAGGAGAAACCTGTGAGCAACGTATCTACAGTGGCATCCAGCTGATTTCTGTAGCAAGTAAAAAATGTCTTCCTCAGGAAAAACCAGCTGTTTCTTATCCAGAGCTGAAGCATTACTAATGAATAGAGGGTTTGATAATAAATATACTTTCTTTGAAATGTGAAAATTGCACCATTATCATTTCTTTTGATATTTCTGAGCACTCATTAGAATGAAGGAGAGTCATAAGTTACCTCTTGTACCACCCTAAATCACTGTAGCTATCTCAGGAATACCATGGACAGCCAAGGTCAGCGCACAGCAAGGCTGGGCAGACAGGCAAGCACGGCACAGAACTAGGAATTTCACTTGCAAAGGTAAATCTCCAGTGAAGTCAACTTAAAAAGGGAGAGATTAGTGTTAGCTGTAACAGACAGCCCCAAAGGAGGACACAGCAGCAAGATAACCAGGGGCTGCAAGAGCACTGTGGAAGCTGAACTCATGGACATGAGCTCTGGGAACACCAAAGGGTCTGAAACTGTTCTGAGAAATGTTACATGTACCTTTTAGAATTACTTATGAGCATCAGCTAATTACCATAGCAATTGTTTATAACTAATTTTTAACACTGATAGTTCCAGCAATCAATAGTGTGCCGACACCATTAAGAAGCAAATACTTCTGGGAAGGTACCCATGGTGCCTTTGGTTTCCTCTGAACCCTACAGAAAGTAAGTACCACCTTGGTTCCCACAATTTCTACAGAGTATCAGAACAACTCCCAGGCTGCACACAGGCAGAACTGCACTTCTGTACACATCTTTGCCATGTGAAATTCAGGAGACCGAGTAACTAGTCTGACACCAACGTATTTAATGCTGCATCTCCAGATAGGCTGACTAGTGAGCACACGTAACTTTTATTCCTTCTATTCACACAGATCAAAAGTGGAATTTTTAACATATATTTATTTATAACACATACAATCTATTTTGATAACAGCATAACCAACTGCCATCTCCCTTGCAAAACAGAAGAGTCATTTCCATTTTGCAGATGGGCATACTTCTCTGTGGTGACAGGCACACAAAATCTGTCGGCATCAGCCAGGATTGGAGTCCACGAGTTCCTGAATCTTGACCTTTTGCTCAGCACAACAATCTACAGTGGCCTGCAATATTTAATGCTGTCAACAATGAGCTTGGCTCTTATATAAACCATAGCATGCACCATCACTAACTTCACTGGAACACTCCTGACTGACAAAAGTGGAAGGAAGAGGAAACTCAGGCCAAGTATTTCTTCTGCCTGCATGATTGTGCATGTATCAATAAAGCAAACTGGTGTCCCAGCACATGGACGCTGAATAATTAATTCAAAACACAGGTGAGCTGGTACTTGGTTGTGGCAGTGAAATCACCACAAAGCCCAGCAGGTTCCTACGTGTCAAAGGTCCAGTGAGAGAAACCCTTTCCTCTATGGTTACACTCGTATGATGTGAATGATCTGGACCGATACGTGTGTGTACGCAATTTTAAATAGCAAAAGCACAGCCACCACAAGACTTTCTCCTTTCCTTCATTAAAAATGTGAATTTCCCTTTTTAATTATTTTTAAATTCCACCTTAATTTTTAACAGCTAAGACCAAGCGTAATGACAAGGAGCTCTGTGGCTGGTTTAGCTGCCAGCCAGGTTAAACCACAACACTGTTAATTGTATTCATTTTTTTCCTCCTTCCCTCACCCAGTATTTCCAGCATTTTTACAAAATGCATTTGAAAGAACCAAGACATCTCTGGGCTCATCTGGGAATTTCCGTAGGCTAAATTCCCAGTTCAGCCATTTATGTGTTCCAGTATCTTCCCCTGCCCCGTACGGAACTCAGTACCTCATTAGTCTCTCTTCTAGACTCAGTCTACTGACACATTCTCACACTCGTAAGCTTAAACGCATACACACATACCCCTAAATCTCCATAGCAACATCTGTGCGTGTTGATGAGATGCAGCTTACCTTCCCCAGGAGCAGCCAACAGCCTTTTTGGAACATCACCTTTCCTTTTTTTTTTTATTTCAAAGTTTTGCCTCCACATTAGACCTCAATCCATGGCAAGTGTGGAGAGCCACCTGAGCCCCTTCCCTGCCTTGTTCTCATGGGAGTCCTTTCCCTTCTGCATCTCCCCCACCCCGTTACACGCTCCCCTTTGGTTATTACCCTGTGTGATCCTCTGCGATTCCGTGAGGTTCAGTGAGAAGTTCTGCAGCTCAGCACGTGACTCACGTACGTGTGTGAGAGTGTTTCACCCCGCAGCACAGGCTCACACGGACCTTGCACATCTCCTCTTAAGGAGCGTCCTAATGCCACGTAACTGTCGGTATAAAGTGCTTGCTTTGGTGACTTGCCACTGTGTATTAATAACAAAAGTCAATCAAAACATTCCCTTTCCTGTCTTTCTGCCCAGGGTGACCACGATAAGGAGTTTCAGCCAGCCTCACTCACACAAAGCCTCCCAAGTTCCCTAAAGAGCACTATTGAACCCAACCGCTCCCTGTGCAGCTACAGCAGCTCCCAAAGCAGAGCAGCAGCCTCTCACAAAGAGAGCTCGTGGGGGCTGAATGCACCCCTTCAACAACAGAACCAAGAGAACTGCAACACAGAGATTTATGATGGAACAACTTTACATTTTAGTCAAGCTAAAAGCTGCGAGGGCAGCTCGAGATAACCATTGCAAGGGGCTTTTGTTGGCATGCTAACATCTGATTGGGACACAGCGAATGGGACTGAAGCCTGAGTTTGACAAAGCTGTCACCCTTTCTCACATTCTTTGTGGTCACTCTAAAACCTTGGGGAGAGGAAAAAAAGGTCCAGTGCAGCTGCACTGTGGAATTTATGTAAATAAAATGGATTCAGAAGAACTTGAGCATTACAGTGTGCAACACCACGAAGCACCCATCAAGTGAGCACACTGTAACCTCCCTTCTGCGAAGGTAGAGAACAACGTAACTTTACAGCCTGAACAAGAAACGGCTTTTCCATGAAACTCGTGCCTTGGACTTCAGGGAAAGGCATTTTATATAAAAGGAATCTGTGTTGTAAGGACCTGGAGCGTTACACTCCAGACTGGGAAGCAGGAATACCACACCTTTTGGCATACAGGTCCCTGCAAACATCCTATACTGAGTACAAAGGAGCCCTACATTCAGGGACACTTACAGGCATCATTTAGAATGTAGAAAATTTTAAGTATCCTGAGCAGTCAAGCTTTTTTCTTGTGAATTACCTATCACTGCAAAATTTAAGTTAAGTTTGTTGAATTTTATGATAGAATATTTAGTGATTAAATTATCTCAGAAGTCTGTTCTGCTGTTGGGGACTTTCTGTTTTCCCTCTGGTAGATCACTCGTTTTTAAAAATCAAGGATTTTTAACTTCTAACACACAAGTTACTCACACCACTGGGAAAACATGCTAAGAGGAATTTCTCCAGTCAGCCCACATGGAGAAAAGAGAAAGGAATTCATTTAAGAGACAGAACCTAAGGTCTGCTGAAACAAAATGCAAAACTCTAAGTAGGTTTTCAGGAGTACCTCCATCTCTAAAGCCTGGGGCACAGGCTGAGGACAGAAGAAAAGAACTGTGTGATTTGATCAGCTTTAAAACAGCACAAGCCCTACTACACAGGCTTTAAGGAGCAGAAAGCTGCAGCTCTTAGTGTACCCAGCTAACCTCAGCACATCCAGCCACGTCTATCTGCCTTCTTGGGTTCAGCATGCTAAGGTGATTAACTCCTGAAGATCAAGCACATAATCTTTAAAAAAAAATTAAAATTGCATGTTTTTTGTAGATGTGAAATTAAATTGAATGCCTCCCAAACACTGCCATAAGGTCTCTTGTCCCTTTTCAGAAGAGAAAGTTGTAAATCTTTGGCGTCTTTTACTCTAAGACCCTGAAAGAAACTCCTCAAGCCTGCTCAAGAGCAAAGGACTGAAGTAACATGAAATAAAGGTACATAAAGAAAAAAGTTTGTTTGCATTTACAAGGCAAATGCTGACAATTGTATCTTTATACTCTGATTAAAACCACAGGCAAAGGACATAAAGCCCACTGGGTGAGAAGATGGGCACACTGAAGTGCTTGACAGTTCATAGTAAGATTTATGATGTGCAACAAGATAGCCTTGGAGTTCAAAAGACAACAACTATGTTCCACTTAATGCCAACAGGAATAAATTGAACAATGATTTTACTTAAGTAAAATGCCCTAATTAACAAACAAAAGGAGGGCAGAGAATGGCCTTAAACTGAGAAAAGTTACAGAGGATCCTGGCATTAAATTTCCCAAGCATTAAAATATGGGTTATGAAGCAGTTCGAGCACTTTGGCACACAAGGCTTGATTTGAAAAAGGGAGGATGCATTAGGCAGCACAAGAGCCTAAAGCTCCCCAGCAAAGTGACAACACAGAGAGAGGATTCCAAGGGCTTAGCTTGTCAAGGGATCTCTTCTCAACCCGCGTATAAAAGCACACATGAAAGTGCTGGGAGAGAGAATTCTAGATGTGGCAGACAATCAGAGATCCCACTAGGTTTGAGACATCTGGCATCAGTTGAAATCCATCACATTTCATTTGGGGATCAAAGACTACTGTTAAGTCTATCACAGGTTGAAATAGTAGATCCTGAACAGTCTTTTGATCCCAATGCAAATTAACCCTTTTTCCTTGACCAGAAAAACAGCTCCTTTTCATTACAGACCCCAATCAGATGTGCTTGTTGAGCTACATCCTCTAGCACTAAAGTTGAGCTGAAATTTCAGTAGAATTACAAACTTTTTTAGTATAAGCCAAAAGCACTCCCTACCAGCAAGATGCACGATGTGCTGCAGCACATGGCTGCAGCAAGCTCCGAAAGCCATGGGATGTATTTTGCATCACAACCTGTAATGTCAATAAATTCCTGAAGAGAAGAAAAATTTTAGACATCTCCTTGTTGAGAGGCACCCTGGAAGGCTGGTAAGGACTTTTGTTCAGCTGCTGGAGAAATCTGCCATGTATTTAAAAGCTGAAGCTGAGCATCAGTTGTGTTTTCCAGAATTTCTGGCTCTTCCCAGGGCATTTCATTCTTGAACCAGAGGGGTTTTCCCTCCCCATATATTTTGGGTTAATTGTTATTAGCCATCAACCTATGTCAAAGGCCAAAGAGAAAAAAAAATAAGCTTTAGTCTGAAAAACTCTGAGTGAAGAAACTCAAGAGTGTAGTAACTGTAAGCTCAAAAGCCCTCTACATCACTCCTGCAACAGGTTCAGAGGGGCCATGACTCCCAACAGGCCAACACACCCCGTCCCTAGAGTGCTCCAGCTCTGTAACACCAATGCCCATCTCCAGGAATGAAAACTCACTAGGACATGAGGTTATATTAACAGTAGAATAATCACAACTGCCAAATCAATATTTAAGGTAAGTATCAATTAGCAGAATCATAGGAGGAAGGCCAAGGTTTTCACTGCCTAATCACACTGTCAATGAGAATTAATTGCCATCCGAACCACAGAAATTAGGATTTACTTAATAAAACCATGGCACATGCTAAATACCTGCCCACAGATCAGCACCAGAAGCTGATTCAGGAAGAGCTTGGAGAATCCTATCAATACAAGCAGTTTTAGTAGGAAGTAAACACTTTAGGATCAAGATGGCAAATATCCCAATTCTTAATATGTGGTAGCACACGTAGTCCCTAAAAATAAGCTGTTTGGTCCCAAAGTTGGCTGGTAGCAAGTCAGAAAAGTTAAACTCAAATCCAACCAAAGCTGAAAGAACCAAATGAGAAGATCCTCAGTTCAGTGCTGGGGTGGCACTTGGAATTTGTAATTTGGGAGTGCAAGCAACTGGGCTAGTGACACAAGAATCACAGCATACAACATTTTAGGGTGTAAAAATAAACAATATGAAATACTAGTACTTGACTCCTCACCCGCAGGAACACCACTAATGCACCTGATCAGACTTCCTGAAAATGTGACACCCAAAGGAACAGAGAAGACCCTGGCCCTTACCTGGCTAGAGGGCACCATTTGTATTTATGAGACTTCTTGTCTAACAATCAGTTTAAGCAAATTATTAAAATGGGAGATTGCCTACAACGATTTTATTCTCTGAATACTCAAGCTGGTGCACCAACACTAATTAATCCTAAACCACACGGCGGTGAGCTACTGCTAGGTAAATAATACTTATTGTCCCTTATCAAGCGTGTTGATGTACAGCTGGAGTTCTAAATTAAGGGGTTTATTTCAGATCCATGCAGAGTTCAGGTAACACTGCCTCTGCGAAGCCATGTAAAGCCCTTCTCCTATTATTAGTGTGGCTGAATCATGTTTCCTATTGAAACAATACGCAGAAGTCAAGTCGTGCAGCTTCTACCTCCCAGAACAGACCCTGCTTCTCCAATTACTACTGCATAACCCGAGGGCTCCTGCCACATCTTGATTTTTGAAGGAGGAAGTTGCCATGTAATCTCGTTGGGGGAATGTTGTTTACATCTGTCAGCACGTACAGGATGGTCTCATTCCCGACAGATGCAGTTTGTAAGCCTTCAGACAGCAACCCAAAAGCGATCCATTTGTGGAAGAGATCTATCCATCTGGTACTTTAAATACTTCCTCCCGACTTTTTTGGTGCTGGGGAACTGGGTTTTCCCCAAGGTGATGCTCTAATTCATTTGGTATCGGCATTAAAATGGAAGTCCCTGAGCCAGTCAGCCAGGACCAAAGGTAGTAAAAAATTACATAATTACTCCAGTTACAGTTGTTCAGCAATGGAAGAAGGTATGACGTGAAACCCTAATTCACACAAGTTATTTACTGTATCTAAAGGGCATGGGGAGAGATGAAAAAACATGCATTATAAAGAGCAGCTAAAATCCTAATTGGTCCACCTTTCTTCTTCAACCCATGTATCAATGATGCAGCTCTTCCCTGTCCATCCTTGCCTCTAGGTCTATCCTAAAACCATTGTGAGGATTCATTTCTCCCTTCCACACATATTCCTCATGCTACTAATTTTGCCCTTTACTTTTACAATAATAACAGTAACAATCAAAGTTTCCAACAGGAATGCCCTGCTATATGACAGTTATGTGCTGAAGTCAACATACTTGTCCCTCTGACTGCACTCCCATGAAGGCAACAGATCTGTCTGCTGCAGATCTGAGAGCTTGGGGCATGTCACCTCCTTATTATGCCATTACGTGCCAGCTCCCCAAACCTGTAGCTGTAGGCCTTAAGCAGTTCCATGCTCCTACTCCTTTCCCTGTGTCCCCATCCTCGCTGCCTGAGGCCTTGTTCCCACACGGCTCCTCACCCCAGCAGCACCAGGTCACCCCAGCAGTCCTCTAAGGGAATGGGTGAGGGAGCCCGTGCTGAGAGCATGCACTGCCTGCTCAGCATCAGCAGAAAGCATGGAACAGCAAGAAGGGAAACACGTGAAGAGTTTAACCTCCCTCAGGCAAATCCAATCTCAAGAACCACAGTGCTTCCTCCTGGCACCGCTGCTGCAACCGCGCTTTCGGACAAACCTCCTGTGGCAGCGACCCACTGGTGCAGGTTCTAGAGTGAGATTTGGAAGCGTTTTACTATAATCTCCTCATAATTCAAACTCTGTTTTGTGTCTGCCTTTATAGGTCATTGTTGGCCAGATGGAAAATATTAAGGAAAAAGGATTGCAACTAAATCAATCGGCTGTAGTCTGCTGCCAAAAGGCCCCAGGCTAACTACAAGCAGATTTGCAAGCAGGCTCTGCTCCGTTACAATCTGAGATCTGGCACATCCTTTGCCCTGACTAACAGCAGGAGGGCACGGGGCCAGCTGAGAGCAGCTACTGTGCCAAACAGACTGTGCAGGTCTTACTGCTTGAATGCTTCTGCAGAAAAGGAGAATCGATGGGACTCTTTTGTAAACAACTCCCTGTACTTTCTGGCTGCTTCTAACTTCCAAAGTGGTAGAACTTTACACCACTACAAAACTAATGCAAGTATACAGCTCCGACTCGTTACCAAAATGAACATGGAGAGAAGTAAGTACCAGCCAAATGATAACACCTAAACTTTCAACTGAGTGATGTATATACACAGACATATAATGGAAAAAAAACAAAAGGCCTTTTCTCCAATGCCAAGAATGGACAATTAAAGAACAGCCAAACAGCAGCCAAATAAATTATTCGTATTAATATTCTCTGCATTCTGTTATTTACGAGTAAAAAGGGGCTTAAATCTGATTATTGAAAAATTGGCTTTTAATGTTTGCTTCTAATATGTATTTCCCAGGAGATACCGGCCAAGAATGAAAATACTGGAGCTCAATTCACTTAAAAGCACCATAACTGGTGTCCTTCCATAACCTGGAGGGACATTTCTCTCTTTCAGAACATTTGTCACCACAGAAAAATTCAGCGTTCAGAACTTGTAACTTTTAAAATAATTTCTAAATCTTGTTCTTATTGCAATTAATATTCAAATTTTAATTCATTTAAATTGACATCTTTAGATAACTTGCAACTTTCACGAGAGGACTCGGCACAAACTATTAAGATTTTGGAAGTGCAACTAAAAGTAAAACAGGGTGAAAAAGACTGGAAAGAGAGAAAAAGTCCCTTTTTATGATGGATTAATTTTGCTACTATGAAGAATTTAACATAATGAGCATACTGTAGTACATGTAAGAGAAACAAAGCCTAGAAACATGAAACCTTGCCCCAGTCCTGTCCATTTCTGCTGAGCCATACCTGGAACTTGCCATCTCAGTGTCTGTGATTATGAGGTGTGTGGATTAGCAAGGTTCTACCATATTTAAGTTTCAACAAAAATATTTAAACTAATTCAACCACGCTTTAAAACTTCAAGCTCGAGCTAGCAAAGCCTTTAACAGACCTACTGACACCACAATGGAAACTCCAAAGCTTTTCACTCAGTGTCATTTGATATATTCCCTATTGACTTGTTATTTATCAACTACATCTAGTTGAAAATAAGAATTCATTATTTATGAGTTCAGTGGCATCGACTCCTTTCAGTGTTGGTCTTAAAGCATCAAATCACATTTCTACTGCTACAGCTGTGCTGCTGCACACAATAGCAAAGGGAAAAGGAAGCAGGAGGAAATACTGTACACACCTTCCACAGACCAGCACAACGGGCAATAGATGCTGCAGAGAATCACCTGGAGTCTCCACACGTTAGAGACTCTGTGACACTGCTCTTCAGACAGACACACATGAAAGTATGTAAAACCATACACAGAGATGAATCCACACTCCTGTGCAACACATACACACTGAACACAGGGATCATGGTCTCAAATACTGTTCATCACATCAATAAGAGGACCAAGAGAAAACAAGAATAAACTTCAATAGAAGCTTTATAATGAATGAAGGGACAGGCAACATGCATTATCACATGCTTTTACATTGTTAAGGCTATTTTAATATGTGTATTTTACTTGGTGTTGCAGGAGATAATTTTTCAGAATGCTAATATAACTTGAGAGACCCTGCAAAATTTATTTAAAGATACTTGAGCAAGATGAGATACCCAGACAACCTTACAGGCTTTCTGGAATAAGTTTCTAGAGTCTAAAAAATGTTTAATGGCAGAGATTAAAATAGAAGCTAACAAATGAGCAGGCATAATATAAAATTTTATTCCTCTTTTCCTGGAACAGTATTTTTAAATAGCTCGTCTCTATCTTGTACGACTTGTAAAGACAATAAAGAAAAGCCACAGGAAGTTTGGAAAAATTATACTGGAAACAGTGTATCAGAAAGAAGAAACACAAAGCAGATAGCTAAATTTAATTGATGTCAAGCTCTCTTTTCACTAGGTTCATCACTTTTCCATATATATTCTGACAAGTAACTGAAAATAAAAGCCAGTGTCTGTTTAAGCAAATCAGCAGGGGTAAAAACCCTAAACTTTTAAGATGTAAACTGTTTTATAAACATGTCAAGTTAAAGCAAAATATCTGCAACAGCAGGAGACCCCTTCCAACCCCGCATGCTGCACTCATGGCGTTCTCAGCTTCTCAGCCACTTCAGCTCCATTTCCTGCCATAGGCAGAAGAGGAAGTCGAACTGTTTTCCTACAGTTCAAGCCTGAAAGAAACTGGAATTTCTGTGGGAGAAGGGTAGAGCCCAGCTGCAGCCCAGCCTGCCCCCTCATCTTTTCTCTCCAAGGTCCATGCCAAGGAGCTGAGAAATCTCCACATTTCAGTGTGTATTTACATTCAACCCACGTGCTGAATCCCAAAAAAAGAAAAATCTATGAAGAAGGATGAAGGAGGCAGACAGAGGCTCAGTAACACCATTTTTATTAGGTACAATTCTGTGGTGCTGCTGAATCAGAGCGATCCAATTTCTCATGACTTATACATGTATTTTTGTGGCCTTTGCCAAGGTCTAACAGAACCAGTTTGCTACTTGCTTTTATCTCCAAAGTGTTTTAAAAAGTACAGGGATCCCCAGGTCGATACACCGCCAGGACTGAACAGACTGTGCAGGAAGCATCCCACGTTATTTCCAGCCACTACCAAGCACCTGGTGGGAAGGCCTGAGGTATCACATAGATATATGTGGAAGCAAAACATCAATTTTGCTTTTTGCCTTTATGTTCAACATACAACTACAGTAAATCCTCGTAAAACAAACTCGGGACTGTTTGCTTATTTAATTAGACAGTAATACTTTCTGTGTCCACAGAAGCCTAACAGCAAAAAGGGGAAGAGAAAAAATCAGGTTCAAGAGATATACAGAGAGAGATAGAGGGTTTGTTTGTTTGTTTTTCAAATTATATCTCTGCTCTGGGGTTATGTACAGTCATTGGTTGTAGCCTAGGCTTGTAATTACAGCTTTCAATTAGCAAAAGAAATTCTTCCTCAGCTGTAGCCAAGCACAGATACATTACCAGTTCTCCTCTCCTTTGGAAAGTCTATTACACAAACTTTTTAAAATAGTAACCAGAAAATAAACCTACGTAAGTGGATAAAAGCTCTACCCTCACGCAGGCTACAAGGAGCTATGTGTATCCAAACCTTACCAAGAGGCAGCATCCAAAATCTGTTTTACTCAGCTTGCCAGAATAAAACTACTCAAGGGCATGGTCATGATGGGAATGGTATGAAGCTGGGCACTCCTTTTCTCTGCACTAGGTCCTGACACCACCTTCCAATTCTCCCCAAGATACTGAAATTAAACTTGGAGTTGGCTACACGTGTCAGTGGTAAGAGAGAGATGTGACATGGACAACAAAACACCCAAACCCCAGTCACTGCTCTTCCTGAAAGCAAAGAGGTGAATGGGAACCAGGCAACTCCGCGCCCCGTACAACCCACGAGTGGGACAGTGGAGAAAGTCTGAACTCCAGTTCAGAGTTCTGTTTTCCCCAACGCAGCACACAGCCAGAGAGGGGTTTTTCTTCTGCTGTGCAGTAAATTAAAAGAAATTTTTTTTAAAAGTAGCCAAACTACTTTCTTACCAGGCACAAAACAGACTTCTTATTAATTTACTTTTATGCATGCAAAGGAGAAATGCAAAGCATGAAGAAACCATAAATCAGATAAGAATTTTTAGTTAACAAGAAGAATTGTAAGGCTGAGCCTTCCCATATATCAGGCCGCTACTAAATACATTAGATTATTTGTCACTGTTGTGATAGTCTGTATGCCCCACGGAAGACAATTCCCATTAACACTAGATCAAAGCACACACTGCAAACCTGAGCTTTCTGTGTGTTCCCAACCTTCCTGAGAACAGATGTCCTTCCTTATTCACCTGCAAAGACACACTGCAGCTGCACAACGTTTTAGAACCGCGACAAAAAATGTAACAATCCTTCTAATTAAAGTATTTAATAATATCCATAGGTTGTATTTCTACAGGCTGAAGCTTTTATTGAGCTGAATTACCCCAACCTGACTCACTCACATGAACACAACGCTCTCTGCTATATGCAGGGAGGTGGCAAAGTCAATGCTGGAAAAGTGAGAGGAATCCAGTGAAACTCAGATCATTTCAGCTGGCCAGGAATACATTCAGTAGGAAGTTCAGCTCTCTGCAGCTACAAAAACCAGCACAAGAATTCAAAGAGGACGGTAAAGACTACGAAAAGGCTGAGAATCTTATGCCTTCAATGGAAGAGGATGGGTACATCCAACTTCTTCCTCCACTCTTCCTCTCCATCCCTGGAAAACAAGAGTCATCATTGGGGAATGCTGCAAACAAGGCTGATTCACCTTTACATCTACTATTTGCTTCTTCAAAACAAACCCACGGGAGACACTCCAAAGGACTGGCTGGCCTTCCAAAGTGTGCACTGTTACAAAAAGGAGCCTGTAAGAAACACCTGATTCAAACTGAAGCATTTGGGTGTTCTGACAGTGTGGGACACCGAATGAGCGGGGCTTTACCCCACTCAATGTACTGTCTGTCTGCTCAATGATTCTTTACAAAGATTACTGTGGCTTTAGCTCAAAATTAATGAAAATCTGTATTCTCTTTCCTTCCGCACCCCACTTAGAACCCTTTCTTATCCCCAGCTGTACACAGCAGCAACATCACTTACCGATGTGCACTGTGTACACATCTCCCTTGAAAGGGCAGCTCAAGACAGGTGAGCCTTCACACAGGCCCAAGGATGAATCCTGCCACAGGCTCAGCTGACAACACACAAATCCCATTCCGTGGAAAAACTTGTAAGAAAGGGAGTGCACAAGAAGATGGTTTTGAAAATTTAACCTTTTTGTAGTGAGATAACCAGGTTTTTAAGTGTTATACAGCCACATTACAAAAAAATGGCAAAATTCTAAAATCAGAATGCCTTTTCTTCTCCCTCCACCCCCCAAGTGTAAATATTTTTCAGTGGCTTTTGGCCAAATCAGTGAAAAGGAAAAATTCTGCAAGACACCACGACAATTATTTCCCAGCAAAACAAACCACATAAATATTCAACTCTCTCTCCCAAAACAATCGAAAGGTTTGTGGAACCCAAAGCAGCAGTTTGGGGTTGGGGATTTCTGGCTGTACATTGGAAGGTCTCCCAACAGAAGCGTGTTACACTGGGGAGGCACATACACAAACAGCAGTATACAGGCCCTTAAAGCTGTTTGTCCCCTATGCATCAATGCCCTGCCAGTTGGCAAGCCTGAGCCAGGAAGCTGTCAATTCCAATCAAGTTTAGGCGATGCAGTCCTATTAAAGAAGTCTTGCTGGTTAAGGGGCGGCCACTGTTTCCAAAGCATGGGAAAAAAAAAGGGGAAAAAAAAAAGGGGGGGAAAAAAAGAAGAAAAAAAAAAAGAGCTCTGCTTTCCTTAGATTTGAGCTGGCAACTTTCACTGACTAGAGTTTTCAAGGAGCTATGAATGAGCTTAACAAAGGAGTTCTGTGGCTAGTTTCTGGCTGAAATCCATGTCAACAGTTTTTAAGGTCACAGGTCACACTAACTAACATTTATTCCCAGCAGACCCCGCTCTAAACACAAGCTGTAAGTAGTACAAATTTGGAATTTTTCTGTAATCCCTTGAGATATTCCTGATCCTTCCACATGTTTCTGCTCAATTAAAAACAATTCTCACTTTGCACCGCAAGAGAGGCCCCTGCTCAGAAATCTTATTCTATCCTAAGAATAAATGGACAAAGACTGCAATCAAAGGAAAGGGAAGGGGGGAGGAGAGGAACTCACAACAAATCACACCAAAAACCTCAAATAACTCCACACAGAATCACATTCAGTTAGTTACATTTTCTGCCATCTGTCACAAACTATTATAGATTCATTTCTTTTTATCTTAGCAAAGGAGTGGTGCAGAGCTTAGCTATTTTGGCTGAGAGGGATTTCCACACAAATGTTTCTGCATTGCACTTCAGAAGAATGATTTTCATTTTGGGTACAAAAGCTGAATACCCACTGAAAACTTCAAATTAAGTAAAATTGAAATCAGAGTTGCACATGGTTATAGCACCTCCTTAAATCAGTAACTCTGCCCAGGAAGTTTTTGAACCAAAGCACAACTACCTAAAGTTTTTTTTGTTTGTTTTGTTGGGCTTTTTTTTTTTACTTTGTCAAAACTTGGAGCAAGACAAAAATCTTTGTCTTGTATTATTACTGCTCCTTCAAGCAGTTTGAAACAGGTGCTCACAGTTAACAGAAATTCTATTAGTTAACATTAGGAACAACGTAAGGTGCCTATTATAGGGTTACAGGAACCAGAGTTCTTGTCCACCATGTCCAATTACTTCAGCTGACTAAGCACATAAAATCTTGGGACCTTCAGGGCAATAGAGCTGGTCCAGTGCCACACACTTCCACAGTGCCATCACCACACTGACCACCACCATCTCACCCACGTACCCATAACCACATCCTCTTCTCATGAAGATTGTGCTATTATCCCTGCCACCCTGGTTGACAGGAAGGGAAAGAGGCAGCTTCTGAGGGACCAACGGTGTGCATGGGCAAGCAGCATTCACCTCACCTTTCCTAACCCTGTTCTTAACAATACCTAGAAGAAAATAAATATTAAAAATAAATATTACAGCACTAAACTGACCAAAAATCAGATGTGTGGAGAAGCTGCTGTTAACAAGGCAACAGTACATGGACGTCTGGTCACCATGGCTTGTGTGAGTTTGGCTTCTGCTGAAACGGGGAGCTGGAACAGGCATTCTGCCCCACTGTAAAACTCAGGGCCTTATACCTACTTACTACATTGTTAATCTAAAGGCAGCCTGTTTTATAAACACATAGCTTCCTTTAAAGTTAAATAGAATATAAAATAAACACACATTTGCAGAAATGCCTGGATCCTATCTCCTCAAAGCTTGAAGTATTTGTCAAGCATCAGTAACTGGGTCCTTACATTTGAGTTGTGGAAATATTTCAGAGGACAGAAGATAAAAATATTCTTTAAAAATTAATTTGTTAGTTGTATGACATAAGCATTCTGCAATATAGTTATTTAAAAGGGTATTCAGACAGAGTTAACAACATTTTTACGTTCCTAAACCAGAATTTTTTCTTCCTTCATGACTGCACAGAAAGACGAAGTTGTCAGGAGCCTGAGATTCTACCCTGAGTCAGACAAAAACCCAGCTACAATGAAAACTGATACTTCTAAATAACATCTTCGTGCAAGAACTTGATATCTTTCTCTGAAGGACAAGGGGAAAAAAGAAGAAAAAAAAGAAAAAAGGGAATTTCAACTTTCAGTGTGTCAGTAGAGTCCAGTGTTTGGTATGGCCAGCAGTCCCTTCATAGCTTTATAGCCCTGTCTTCATTTTCTTCACCCATCTCCAGCCCATCAGAAGCAGCCCAAGTGGAAGTCTGATGCTTCAGGCCTTTCAGCCCTGAGCATTTTATCTCTGTCCTCTGTGAGCAGACTGTGCACAACAGTGTTTGTACACTTAAGCTTTGAGAAACCAGACTGTAAACCAAAACACAACTCCTTTCAGAGCACTTACTGATACTAATGCAAACCGGCTTAGGCATCAAAACAGGGCCCCAAGGCATCAGTGCCAGTGCCTCCTCAGAGCTCAGACCAGAGGAGAGCAGGGAACCCGCCTGGGTAAGGAGATGAAGATGATGTTGCAGAGGAGTGATGGCAGTTTGGGAATGTCACCATGCTTTTTTATTTTTTCCCTTTTTTCTTTTTTTAAAT
Source organism: Zapornia atra (assembly GCA_013400835.1). NCBI lineage: Eukaryota > Metazoa > Chordata > Aves > Gruiformes > Rallidae > Zapornia > Zapornia atra. The sequence goes on along the minus strand of VZTU01027549.1, from coordinate 83,273 downwards.
AAAAGACTCCAGCTCTTCACTAAATCCAGAACTATCTCTGTTGTTCACCCTTGAAAGCCCAAGCCAAATCTGAGGCAAAGGTAGATTAACACAAACCTCTAAAAACAAACAAACAAATTAAAAATCAGCTTCTTGATGCACATCCAACAGGGTCTGTTGCATGGCAGCCCGAATCCTGGAATTCTCAAGTCCTGAAATGAAGTCTTGGGAAGAAAAAAATCTTTGGGTATTGGTATTATTCTAGGGTATCAAAATTACCAAATTAAGAACACAGAATCTGATGACTTGGACATTAGTTCTCAACTTACTGTGCATCCCTCATTTGGAAAAGAGAATAATTCAGAAGCATATTTTAAGCTTTGTAACAAACTGCACTGACAGAAGGATTGCAGAACTCCAAGCCACCCGGGAGATTTTGATGTGCAGTGGGAGCTTGTGGTTTTGTTAATTCAGGCCACTGTTTAGAACCCCCAAACCCCCCACAGACCCTCTGACGCTGTTCTGTGCTTCTGCCCGCCCTCTGCTGTCGAACTGCAGAAAGCAGTAACTGTGCTGCAGAGCTCTACAACTCCCTGCCACCTCCAAGATCTCATCATTCTAGCTTCAGGATTAGCTAGAAATCAGGTGAAGGGAAAAGGAAAGAGAATAAGAGAGACTCAGTTGTTCTACATTACCAGAAAATCACAGAACACCCAAAAGATGCATTTTTTAAACTCAATGAAACATTTCCATAAATCTGTGAGATGCTCTCCACAGCAGGAACAGGACTATGCAAACTATGTGCCAGTTAAAATAACCAAGAGTTACTCAGTAAAAGGGGACTGCCTTTCTGTTGGGCACAGAAGCCACATCTGCACGGATAACCTGACTGCTAGTGAACTCCAAGAGGCGCCTTACTGTACTTCACATCCACATGAAGAAGTCTCTGGGTTTTAAATCTCAAAGTCCAGACCTTGACTTCTGGCCTTCTGAGGATTGCCTCAGCTTTAAACTTTCCTTCCAGACCTCTGCAGAGATTTTTTTAAAGCACTGGTTGAGTGAAAAGAATTTCCTTTTTCTCCTGCTCCTCTTCAGTAACAAACCTAAGCATGTGAGGATTTCCCACACCTCCAAACCACTTCACTACGGCCAGACCCATAAAATCTCTGACTGATAAACATGTAAATATCATCCCTAATGATCAACAGTATCAATTCTTATGCTACCACTGAGCATAGTGACTTGAAGCTCGCTGCCATCCAACCTGTAATTTAAAAACAAACACACAAGCATTCTTTTCATCCCCCTTTGCTTTTTCACACCACTCTCACATTCTTCAGCATGTTTTGACCCATCCTTTTACCACTCAGCATCCTCTACTTCACAAAGGATGCTGAGAAGATTCACATCAACAACAGGTGCTACAGTCCAAGGAACAGAGCAGATGAATCTGTGTAATGCTGATTTAGATTCTTTATTGTCCTCTAAAACTTATCCACTTGCATTAATGATGAAATTTCATTTTGTCCTTGGCTCACAGGAGAAGGAAGCGATAGGAACAAAGCTCAGAGTCCTAATTCATCGACTGCTCTAAATGCACTCTAAGTCTTTTTTTTTTTGGTTCTGAGTTGCAGCAGAAGGCATTTAACTACAACATAACTCCTCCATTTCTTCTTGGCATTCACTCAACATAAGGGAGCTGACAGCAAAGAACTCTTATCCAGGAGAGATCAAGAAAGGACTCATACTACTCCTCATTCAGATTTTCTTTTTGAACGGTGCTTCCCCTCTCATGTGTCATTAACAGCAGAAGTTACCTTACACAACCAGCCACTTCCCACGAGAGTGAGTCAGCTCCCCAGCTACACAGGGCAGCAGCGATGGGGAAACAGCTAGGAAATACCTTCCTCTCCTCAGTGAACGGTCCATATTGCTGGGTTGCCAGAGCTAATAATAGTTGAAATATCTACTAGAGAAAAGAAAGAAGGAAGGAAGATCCTGAGAAAACACCTGTTACCCTGCCTCCCACCCCATTAATTAGTGATTTTGGTAGGTTTCACAACCATTTCTCCAAATATTAAGCTTCTCCAAGGAAGGCCTAGTTAGCAGATCACTGTTGTCAGTATAATGCTGAAGTACGAGGCAACAAGCATTTGGTCTCTTCAGCAGCCTCGTGCCAGCACAAATGGCACAGACATATTAATTCTAAATACACCCATCAATCCACACTCTATTCCATGGCATTGCTGTATGCAACCCATGAAAGGAGAAGTGTCCTTGGACTTGGTAGGTGCTCCTAGACTTTGCAATGTTATCCCTGGAATTCTCCAGAGAGGCTGTATATACAGAAGGTCCCAGCCCATCACAGGCAACACACAGAACTCGCAGGACGAAGACAAGTTCTTGTTCTTACACTGGATTCTCTCGGGTGAAAAGCAAACCAGAGACAGCCCAGACAGATGTCTACAACTGCTCAGAGGAAACTGTCCTCATTTGTGATGGCTTGAGCAGTTGCTCAGTCTCCTAGCTGGCTGTTCAGAGTCAGCTCTGAGGTACCTTTACCTGGGCCATTGCTCCAAAACTTCAAATTCCTCATGAACATGGAACAAGCAGAAAGCAGAAGACAGACCATCATTAATGTTTTTAAAACAAGACAGGCCAGATGCCACGTATAAATCCTCTGTGGACAGTTCCCATTCTTTCCAACTTCCACTATCAGCCTTTATTACTACAAATCTCCCCCAACCCACAACAGGACAGAGCAAAGCTCTTATGTACAAACTTTTAGGATGTGGAGAACACCAGTGGCATTCTCTCAGTTACCCCCAGATGCTTTGTTAATAAAACTTGCACTTCCAGATGTCCACAAAATGTCTTCACAAGATCAGTTGTGACAGCTACAGATAACAGCTGCCATCATGCTATGTCATATCAAATTACTGCAGAGAGACTTCTTTTTTTCCACACTGTTAACTCAAGAACACTGACTACAAACAAATACAGTTATCTAAGAGCAACTCAAAGTGCAAGATATTTTGCATCACTTCTGCAGAGGAGCAGTGACTCTGAGGACCAGATAGGAATATAATTTTCAACAGCTGGAAATTGTAATTGCAGTGTAGCACAGCGAAGTCAAACACTGTTTGCTAGAGTCAGCCAAAAGCCAAGCCACAGACCTACCTTAAGATACAGAAGCAGCTCTTGGCCCCAGAAGATAAGCGACAGAATCCAAACCTCTGTTTGCTGTCAATGTCTGTAAGCACAAATGTAAAGTTCTGCCCCACTTGGTTAACTGCATGGCTGAAAATAAAGAGATTAAGAGAAAAAAATTAATGCTGAGCTAATTCTGTGTCACAAGTATCTAGTCAAAGTCATTGACCCTGTAACATTTCCTCTTTCAACAGAGCTTTTTTGAGAAATTAAGAGGATACACCCTCTAGAACCTTAAATATGCTAGTTGCTGGGTGAGGGAAGAGGTATTTTTGGCTGGGTTTTTTTCCCCCATTTTTTAAGTGTGGGAAGATACTAAAAATGCATTTGTCTTTAATTGAAAATAATTATGACTATCAGCCATCTTCAGTGCAGTACACACTGCACAAACCAAACCCATGTTCTTTCATATAACCCCAAATCTTTCTTTACTCTTCATTTGAGAATTAGTTTACTCTAAGAGCATGACAATGTTTAACAACATGCTAAGCTTCTTCAAGACTTGGATATCAACTTGTAGAAGCTTTATTATCCATCTACTAATTTTGCATGTATGCCAGACACATCATTGCAAAAAGTTCAGCAACTGGAGCCATGCCAGATGACTCTCCTTTACCAGCTAGGCAACAAGTTAAAAGACATGCTGGAATAGTGTGCAAGGGAAGAGAAGATAAACTGGAATGAAGAGTACACTGTGAGAAAGCCAACCATGGCTATAATTTTGTGGGACCTCAGATGTGATTTTTCAAAATTGAGCCATTTGCCTCATCTGTAAGAGCTTAATGGGTCTTCAAGAACAGCACAAGTGAACCTAAAACATCCTTAGATGTTGGCTCCCACACCCACACAGTGGAACTTTTCATTCCAATTTTAGATCTATTTGAGACTTCATAACAATACAAAATTAACACTTGCTTCAGGTTGTATTCTAGCTTGTTCTACTGAGACCTGAGCAAACCAACCTGCACTTACACGTGAATCTTCACCAGTCAGTCCTACCAACAGCCACCCATTATATTCAAGGCCACTTAACTAACAGTCAAAAGCCCTAAAAGTGAGCAAATATTCTCTTCTATGCTGCCACAGACAATGCAATAAACAATTTATGTGGAAGATTATCCACTCAGTGCCTAGAGGGGAAAAACAAAGAAAATGAGACTTTCAGAAATAAAAGTTGGATCTGGATTGGATAGATGTCACTGTCTACCTTAAAAAGAGGAATCCTCTGGTGGATTCCAAACAGGGAAGGAAAAACATGCAGTGATGAAGGCAAGGAAGTACTCCAGATTCACAGATGAACACAGAGGCAGGTATTTAAAAGCATTTCAGTAGTCTGAGAATTAGGCAGAGTAAGTACTATCATCCTACCTAATTCTAAATGTCAACAGAGCAATTATTTCCATAAACCACTGAGCTGCTGGGGGATACCAAAAAATCCCTTACTGGTGTTGTGTTTTATCTGTAAAGCTTGGGTGTAATGTTACTATGGTGATTTCAGTATGGTGTTTTAAAATGGGATTACATGCTTAATTTTAACAAGGTTGAGAGCAGAGCGCGGGTGAGAAACAACATTCCAGCTGACAATTAAAATTATGGAACAGGGAAAAAAAAACATGCTTCATTTGCAGCAAGGAGAGGCTTGTTTAGTAAACAACTGTGACAAGTTGGTAAGGTCCTCCAAAGCAAACCTAAAAGCTTCGTGCATTTATGTGGTCTGCAGAGACTAAAGATGCCCGATAGCTCTTGCTCAAGTTCCAGCTGTCAGTTCTTCACAAAGAAGACTAAGCTTCCCCAACATTAACAAGGGCTTTTCCCAAGACCTTAATTTTCACATGGGTAGGATGTCTATTTAGAGCCTAATGGGATGGAAGCACCATAAACCTTCTATGTCCTTGAGCAGACAGACGTTAGTGTTGGACGGAAGGGGAAAGAGGAAGAATGAATCTCCCATCAGTAGCTGTATCTAAAGCAAATTAATCTTCATAGTTCTTCACACCTGCAGATATGCAGAAGATCAAAAGCTTGGTGTCCTACCATCAGTTGAAGTTATGAACTGGCAAAGGCAATAGTATCTTCAGCTTTTGCCACCTGTGTTATAAAATATGGACCCTTAGAAGACACACAGGTAGGGGAAGACTTGTGTTGTTTCTCAGAGCTTGTCAAAGAAATATCACTGTTTAACACCAAAGTCAAAGAGCAAAACTCAACTCAAGTACTGCTGAGCACATTTCTACCACCAAGAAGTTTCCACTGAAAACCTGGCATAATAACTGCACATAAATCAGAACATAGTTATGTAAATGAAATTTCCCCAAGTAAAAGCTGGCACTATGAACTGGGGACATGACTCCAGCAGGGCTGGAAAATCTGAGAACTATGGCTGATCATGCTAGTTTGGACTCTGAGCTGGTGAAAGGAAAAGTAGTGTCTATTCTTTAGTGACTGCATGTTTCTGATCATTTGTATCAATATCCCTTCATTGTAACTCATCCTGATCCTGAAGAGACATCCTACACAGGGCACGATTCCAACAGAAGGTATTATCCCAAGTTCCTAAGCTATTTGAAAAATCAGCCAGTATCTCCACTGTTACATTAAGAATAATAATTTTAAGCCTCTCAACATTGCAGAGACATTCCAGTCCTACCATTGTCATGGCTAACAACATGGCAACCTCATTAACAACACCTTGAGTATTTGGAAAGCCTCTACTGAAACTGCCTCAATGTTTCTTTCTCTTTTTATTCAGAATGAACAAAATAATATAGAATAAAATCCCCCACCCTGAGGACTAAGAATTAGAGTAGCTGGAGATCTGATCCAGCATACCACTTCTCAGGCACGTACAGAGGGTTACAATCCCACTAGAGAGTGCTAGTCAACTCTGCAAGACACGACTGTGAGGACCTTTCTGACACATGACTGAAAACAGTTTCTTCTAGAAGCAATTTCCTTTCAGCTGAGAGTAGAACAGGTGTTTACGGAGAAGACTGAGGGGGATAGTAAAGCACTGGCTGAAGTAACTTCATTATGGGGCTATTTCTAATGCAATGTAAGAAATGTGTAAATAAATATTCAGTAGTTTGTTAACAGTAAATAGGGAAAGAAAAGACCAACTAGGGCAAGTTTGTCACTTGTTAAGTTTCAGAAACAGCCTCTGAGAACAGGCGTTTAGTCGGCTCTACACTCGGAAGCAGCTCAGAGACAAACAACAGTTTGCAGTTATGATGGCCTGTAATTTTCTCTTTATCAATTAACTTGCACTCAGTGAGGAAAGACTGGTTACCTTCTTGCTCTGACAGGTTAATTCACACTCACAGTTCAAAGCCAAGTCAAATTTACCTCACAGAGGATTACAACAAGCCTTTCCTTACCCGATACCTATGCACACGCCTATCAATGCGTGTGTGTGAGCATGCACATCTCTTCATGGGAAAGAGAAGCAGCACATGGGTTCCTTTCAGCTGCCACATCCTTAACTTGGGGCATCCTCTACCTTCCAGAGTAGGGAAAGTCTATTCTTAACTTTAATTTATTCATTAAATTGTAATGCTATGGGTTATGATCTCCCCTTTCTCTTCAAAATGGTTACAGTTTTTCCAGTGACAGTCTGTGATATTCAGTCAAACAAGCAAATCCAGAAATGGGAATCACTTTTCATTATGTTCTCATTTGCACCCCATATGGGTTTTCAGTGTTATTATCTTTCAAAATGTTATATTGCTGGGGAAAAACAAAAAGCAAAACAACAAACAAAACCCCTAGGTACAATAAACCTACACACAGTAAGCATAAATACTTCTACTAGAAACACATACATAAGAAAAATACATGTACTTCCCTGCTCCCTCCCCTTAGGAAAGGGAAAATATGATCAGTATAAAGTGATTCCAAATTATAAGAAGTATTTGTGGCTTTTAAAGATCATCTGAGTCAACAAGCACTGGTTAAGTAGCTCATGTTGGCAGCCCAGGATATTCAAATTCTCTTTTTATGTACAAATCAGGTACAGCAGAGGGCCTGGTAATAATACTGTCTCCAGCAGCGCCTCAGCCAGGGCTCTCAGCCCTGATCTGCAGGAACCACCTGGAGGGTTGAAAGAACGTGTCATCTGCAGGATCTGTTCAGCTCCTCCAAGCCCAGGTCACTCCATCCGAGGACAAAGTGTGGCAGTGGTTTTATTCTGTAGACTCCCATCTCTGGAGATGCACAGGGAGATTTCATCTCCATTCACAGAAACCAGCAAGCGTTTCAAGGTCACCAGAAAGGGCTGACTGATGGGTGGGGGAAACAATTTTTTTTTTTAAATTAAAGAAAATTATCAAACAGCAGTTCAAACACGAAGTGGTGTTAGAAATAGGTGTTGATTTCTAAAGAAAATCAATTTCTACTTTAAATATCACAGATTTCACTGAAATGAGCAGAAGATTGCTCATAGTTTAATCACAGTCAAGGTTAATTTCATCAATAAAAACCATCCAGCATGTTACCTGACCAAAGACAACGGATGCCAACCAACTCAATGGTGCTGTTGAGTGCTATGACCAGTGCTGCATCCTTGCAAAATTTCAATGCTGCTTCTTTTCATGAAACCCTCAAAAATAACCAACTCATAGTAAAAGCCAAATTAAAAACCTAAAAAAGTTCTGGAGTTTTCTAAATTACAAGAATTAAATATTCACAGCTTCTGTCAAATCCACTCTAAGTTTACAATTTCCCTCCAGAATTAGAAGCTTTATTAAGTAGCCACCAAGGAAAGCACCAGTATTCCAAGAACATTGAAAGGCCTTTTTTAAATTTAAAGTACTTAATTCATTATCCTGCCCAAATCCTGGCAATTAAGAAATAAGAGAGATACGTACACAAAGCTGTGATATTAGTAGGCATATCTGACAATTACTCCCCAAGCATTTTCACATCCAAGCATTCCACAGAAGGAGAAACCCATGCAGTCTTACTGCTGCCACAGTAAGAACAGATCAAACTTTTAAAACTCTTTTTTTTGATGGTGCCCATAAAAACCCCAGGAAAAAGCGATTCTAAGACTATAATTTGCACTTGGGTGCTTTAAATCACAGTCAAGCAGACAGAACATTAAGAATGGTATGGTTTTTATTTTCTACAGTGGTTTTATTGACAAGCTTATTTTCTTGTAAAGTTTGAAAAGCTAACACTACCTGTCCACATAGAAGGGGAAACAAAACTTGGTCAAAGTCTGTAGAACTTCCTGTGGAGAGAAAAAAAAAAAGAGATAATTTATACATCTATTGGGACCAATAAATCTAATATTAACCACATCACACAATTTCACAACTTTGCCCTGAAGAAATAAGAGACAGATGAAGAAATATGGGCTTTATCAATTACATGGAAGGAGTACCAGGCAGTCAATCATGTGAAATAATAAACATGATCAAACTTCATTAAAAATGAAAAATTAATCAAGATTCACACATGGGCAGGCAGCAGGAGCCATCCAGCAATTCTCTGCAGAGTAGGAGGAGGTTGGGTTGTTGAGTGTTAACACCTCTCTGGGGACACTCTCTACCCTGACCATATGGATCATAGTGAATAACACCAAACCACATGGGTTTGGCCTGGCAGGACCACTTCTGCTGGCACAGCTTTTGACTGTTACCTAGGAACAGAGGTCTGGGGGATTAGAGAATACTTCCTAACATCAGCAAGAAAAATAACAAAAGATAAAGCCAATAGGGCTCATAGCAGGAATGTTTAACGTTGCCTACTGTTATCAGAAAGAAAATCTGAGTGTTAAAAGACTGATGAAAACAATGCACATGAAAATTAATAGAGGCTGTTTAACCTACAAATGGTTTTCAAAACGATGCACCACAGAGAAACTTTTAAGCAAGCACAGCCTGTGTGTGATACCAAACAAAAAGCATGAACACTGAAAACATGATCAGCAGAGAAATTACTAATTTTCAACTTTACAACTTTAAACAAATACAGTCATTAAGGAGGCAAACCCAGCAATGTGTTAGTCCCAAAACAATCGTGTTCATGGACAAAAGTAATCTGTTTACATTATACTGTTCTCCAATATTCAAAAATCTAATTCTATAACCCATAACCCACCATAATGTCCTTCCAGTTCACAGACCTTTAGTACCACCCAATTCATGGCTCTTTCTCCTTCAGACTTAAATATTTTAGGACCTGAAATGTAAACTGCATTTCTGCTTTCAGCTGAAACAAGATAACCCTGACTGAGGGACAAACCCTCTGATAAATCCAACACTTTTCTGACCGGTAGTAATAAATTATCCTCAATAACTAAACTGATGCCTCCCACTTCATTTATTCCTAAAACCAATGCCATCATTCAACAAATAAACTACATCAATCTAATAACCTATCCAATGAAGCAGAAAACATATTGACTCCCTTGCAGGAACATGTTCCTCCTACATAATTCAAATAAGCACAGCCCAGTCTTAGCACTGGTTTCAGGCTCAACTGCTCATAGATTCTTCCTCGGACGTTTCTTGACAACTAAAATGTAGCAAGTTCTTAAGATTTCAGGCAGACACAGATATGGAAACTTTGACTTCTTGACAGTTTATTGATAGATTATTTAACAACCTCCTGTTTTAAAGAAGAAAGGATCTATTGAAGCAAGCCATGTAAAGCAAAGGAGTACCCTCCTTTCAATTTCAGCGAGGAACTTGGGAAGGAGCTGCACAGGTTTCAGAGTAAACTCTGCAGGAATAGGTATTTTCATACAAAATGATGCCTGGATAGGAAAGGCCTCATTAACGTGATTGGGTTCACCCTTCCCAGACCCTCACTGCCTTCCAAAAGCATCGCCTGTCTGCTGAACAAGCTGGGCTGTTTAAACACAAAAAGGTACAACCTGAGAAATTTTAACGGTGGCAGAGTTCTCCATTACCCACAACTGAAATCTCAGAGCATAAAATGTTAAGCAAATAAAGAAAACCCAAAAAACCCAAACTAACAAGAAAAAAAAAAAAAACCCCAACAGAATTTTTAAAGCATCAAAATTACAATCACAGGAGTGTAAAGTGCCTGTATTTTCATTGGCCTTACCACTATAAATTCTTCTCAAATAATGGCTGTACGTCTAGTTTTTGGAAATAAAGCCATGCAGCTGCTGCACAGCATTCTGAAATAAAGTGTTAAAAGATAAAAAGTCAGCAGTCACCTCAAAATGGTAGAATATATTCTCTCCATTATTTTGATGGTTTAAATAATTACTATAACTGCAAGCAAAAGCATTCACATAATAAAGCACTTTAGCATCTCATCAGCATTGTGTTATTGTAGGATAATAGCCTACTACTCAGGACATACTTTGCACTTGTTTCTTGATATTTATAGCTTCCTAAACACAGAAAATGAAATTTTCACTTACAGAGGCAACATATGGAATCTGTACCACTATACATTGCCTTGTCTTTTAAAGAAAGGTTTTACTGTGATACTATTATGTGGTTTTTAGAATGTACAAGTTAACCACAGACGTATTTTTGAATTTTAACTATTAAAAATACCAGAACACACATCCAGAATTAGCTTTTAATTAGCAGAACTGCTAATCTTTTGCTTGTGAGAAATACAATTACTGGAGAACTATCAATTTTTGCTCAAGTTGCAAGCTCGTTACTACAAATGTAATGCTTTCTCTGCTTTTTTTTCTTCTCTTTAAATACTGCTCAGCTTGAAAGCTTACCAATGCCTCCATAACACACAACTTCCTAAGAGACCTCTTGAGGCGGGTGGTTACTTATGGCCTAGAGAAAGCATAATTTCTTTCCAATTTCAAACCAAAATCCTAACAAAACCAAACTAGAATCCCTCCATGTCAGCAGCTTTCAATCCTTTTTATGTTTTTACCTGACATGAAAACACAGAGCTAGTATCAATAGCCTGTTTTCTTATTTTATTCCCCTATGCCTATTTTCTTAAAGAAAAACCTATATAAATGCCTCTAAAGGAAAACACCCTAAAAAGAAGAAAAGGAAAAAAACCCAAAACAATCCAGGACAGGCAGCTGATAAGTGTAAATTACCCAGTAGCTGAAACCAGCGTCCCCCGGGTATCACATGCCAGTTTTCTGGATCAATCCCCAAGTTTATATTTTCACAAATCTTTTTACATGCAGTTTGATTTTTAACATTTTAATGAGCAAAAAGTGCATCTATAGCAGCCAGTCAGCACAGTTAAAGTGCAGGGCATGAACTGTGTCCCTTGAGGGATTCAGCCCAGCCGTGTCACCAGTGGCTTTAGGACATACACCACCTGGTTCCTCGTCCCAAGGTTCCAACTCTTTTCATAATCAAAACACTGCTGACATTATAAACCCCACACGGGTTTTCTAAAATCCTTCCCAATCAATAAAGCCAGTACATAACTTATCGGAGACAACACAGAGCTCATTGATTAAGTTTGGTTTCAGTAGCAAAGTTTTCAAAATAAATGAGGCAGGAACACAGCGCTCAGCCCTTTTGTGTCATGCTGCAATTTATGAAGGTGAGGCAGTCTGAAAGGATTTCCTCCACACACACGAGAGAGAGGCTTGAAAAGCCTATGGAAAGCAAGGTTGTTAAATACACACAATACACCCCTGGCTTCCTGCGTCCCAACTCATCTATAAGTTGAGATGAAATAGTAGAGATAGCTCATTGCTGAAAAATTCTGCATATTTGCTGGTGAACTTAATACACAAGCTGTATCTCAGCTCCAGTTGGCTTTATTTTTATTTTTAAACCTTTCACTATATGCTCCCCCTTCCAAACCCATGGAACAACTTCAGACCCTCTTAAATACACACAATGGCTTTACTTCTCTTGTTCTAATGAGCATTGGTAGCAAACGCCCTGATAACACGCCACACAAACCCACGCTGCTGCCAAGGGCCTACTCTTCGAAAGCCGCGCGATGCCACAACCCAAGTGGAACAAGAAGTCAAAGAGAGAAAAGAAATCAAACACAGGCAGGGATTGGTGAACAATGAATGAGAAACGGTTCACCAGAAACACCAACAGGTTGGAGACCTGTGTTTAGAAGCCAATGGGGAAACCTGGGGAAAACCAAGATGAAGCTAAAAAGCCTTCCCAGAGTTGAGACAAGGCCTTTAGCTGTGGGTCTGACTTGCCCAGCAAGCAACTACAGCTGTTTTTATTTCTGCTTAGGAACAACCTCAAATTTAAACATAGCAGAAGTGTTAATATCGTGTAAGAGAGGGCTACAACATTAACTCAAGCAAAATATTACCCAATTATTTTGAAATGTGGGTTGTACATGAATTTACCTTACAGCCACAAAGCTGTAAACCGCTCTTATTTTAATTCCTCTATCTGAATAACTTTAAGCTAACAATTAATTAAATTATCCACTGCAATGGATCAACACCTCTAAGAATTCACCAGTGCACCCAAATACCCAACTCAAACCTGACCAGAACTCTCTTTAAAACCAAAAGGCGGTGAAAGAAAAACTACAGAATAATCTAGACCACCACGAATTCTGTTGGTCAAAAACTTGCACGCATTTTCCTAGGAATGGGCCATTTTTCTGCACTATAAGCACCTCAGTAACAAGTTTTCCTATTTTAAACATTTTACAAAACAACTATTTACAATGGACAGGAAAAGGTAGCCAAGTTCCAAATTTTATTTGAAGTATATAAATAAAATAAAGCAATGCCAGCCCAAAAAATTCAACCACTATCTTGAATACAGCTAGAACTAACAAACAGGGATAAGTATCTCTTCTGTTTTGAAAATCTAAAGCTTAATTTCCATTTATTATTAGCATCAGTTTATATTATCTTATACCAAGTTTTCCTGAAGTTACTATCCAGATTATTGTCATCAATTAACAAATGCCATGATATAAATAAACAGAAGTATTCCAATTCAAGCACCTTACAGAATTTAATTCTGCAATTAAAAAGAAAGTACCAGTGGAAGCAAAGAACAAACAACTCATAATAAGGTATCTCTAGATTTTAAAGATTTTTCTAGTTTTTAAAAGACTGATACAAGAGATTATTTTTTAAATAATTGCTCATGTGAAAAATATGTCAAATTTCATCTTGCATTGATTTTATCATAAAATCTTTTTATGTCCTGCAGCACTGCTGAACATCACTCATTTTTATACTGGTGAAAATATTTTAAGAATTAACTGTAATTGGTTCTTAAAAAGAATGTTCTACCCCCAAAAATCAGAGGCATAATTTGCTTGATATCATTAATTCAAATTAATTTAGTTTTAGCTCTACTTTAGTAATTTTTCCTAGTATTTCAGCACAACTGTTTAGTACTAGTTCATCTATTTGCTTGCTGTTCAAAAAATCCACTAGGCTCTTTTTGAGCAATTCTAAAGCTTGAATTAGGGGAGGGTTTTTCTTCTGCAAAAGTCACTTCTGCCTGCCTGAGGGTCAGAAGGGGAACAGTCCCCAGTACGAAATAACACCGTTCCACTGGAGGTAACCAATTGTTCTCAGGAAAAAGCTGGTTTTTAAAAAGAAACAAAAAACCCAACACATATACCCAGTCCTGGTGAGAGGAAGAGCAGGAGATAAATAACATTTCCTCAGCATATTGAGGACTGCTATCATTTAAATATTTTAAACGTACAAAATATGTGCACAGATGGGCAACTTTTCGACTTGCATTACTAAAAACATATTTCAAGATAAAGCTCAAAATCCCTGAATTTTTTAAACCTAATTGTGACTCTGTTTCTTAGAATTCACACCCCAAGGCCAAAGCTTTCCTGCCACCAGTCCTTCAAATCTGATTTGGACATTACACGGGAGGAGGCTCCAAGCCTCCCTGAGGTCTCACTCCTTTTACAACACACGCAAAAACAGTAGATAATGGGCCTATGCTGAATTCACTGCTCTGCACAGCTCCTCCTGGGACACAGGCCTAGCAGATGTGATAAAAACTGTGTCAGAGAAGTAGCTCTAGTTTTTGCCTTAATGACAACTTCAACCTCTCAACTAATAGAACAAAAGAACAGAAACGACTATTACTTTTTTCCTGTAGAAAAAAAAAAAGTAGAGCTGAGCACAATATTTAAGCTTTTTTTCAAAGAGATCCCCTCCATAAATGTCTCTAAAAGCCCCTCAATAAAAATTAAGATTTAGTTTTATTCTAAAACAAATGGATTTTAGCTAACATGCTAAAAAAAAAAATTAAAAATCTACAGCTCCTCTGGTAAGAATAATTGGTCCAGTCTCACATCACAAAGAATTGAACAATTATACAAAGTGGCATAAAAAATTCGGGTCCAATTAAGTGCATAAACATCGATCAACTGGTAAAGGTAGTAAGTGTCAATATCAGAAAGCTAGAATACTAATTGAATGAAATATTTTTTAAACATTAGTGACTAAAAATGGGGACAATTTTCACTCCCACATTTAGGAAAAATTAGGTGAGAACTATTAGCTGTGAAAAGATAATCGCAGACTCCTCACACAGATATAGTGCATCAAAACCAAAGCTTTAAATATAGACTTTGTTTACCATTTGTTAAATATTATAATTCTGGCTTAAGATGACTGGCCCTTTTAGGCGTCGTCTCAAACGCTTTATTCAGCTCCACTGCATACCCACTTAATCAGCAATCATTGTTCTCTGAGGCAGGACTTTGTTGTCAAGACAAGCACTGAAACCTTTAAAAAATTTCAGAACTGGCATAAGAAAAAAGTGATCTTTGTCAAACAAGGACAAATTTATGCAAATCTTTTATAAACATTCACAAACATTTATTTAGCTTTTGAAATGTTGGCCTCATTTGAGAGCATGAAAATGAGGGGGAAGTAGGAAGATGCAAAGGACAGCTTAGAGGCTGGCACACTACATAAATATTCAGAAGGAAGATTATAGGATTCATGTTAGGCTGTCTTAGGTTTCTCCAAAGTCCACATAGAATACCAAAGAACAAAACTAACGAGAAGTAGAGCAGATGTTAGACAATGCAGCAGCCCTCTTTTCCACACTCACTTGGCTATACTTCGATGCTTTCATTTTTTCTTTCAATATGGTTAGGTCATTCAAGGATTCTCCTATAGACTCGGTATTGTGGCTACAGAGCTATAAGCTGGACCTCTGTCAGCTTTCCAAAAGTTCCCAATGAAAAGGCATTATGCAAATTCTACCTCTCTTACTCTCTTTCAGGAAAAAAAGCCTCCAGTATGCAGTCATTGGAGTATTGGAAGTCCCAGCCTTCATTTCTGTATGGTTGTGTTTGCCTTAGGGCCATGCTGCTTGTTTTGACAGTGGATCCCCCTAGATAGTTGGGATTAGTCGAGCTTGTTTAGATAAACTTGAAATCAAGGCCTTCTCTAGGTAGACAGCTAGATGTAGCTACTGAGTTTCCAGCTGCCTCCTTCTTTCATCCCAAAACAACTGCAGATTCACAGTAGAGATCACAGCCACAGGCTATGTCACATACATAAGTACAAAATTAAAGGCTGCTAAAAGAAGCCTTTGTAAGTCTTAGTGCTAAAATAAGGAATCTGTACTGCATAGTTTAAACAAATTATTCAAGAAGCACCAATAAAGGTCTGAAACGGATAGTTAACAAGACGTGCTCACAAAAGAAATGCCCTGTTTACATAAATGGGCGAGATCAGGCTTTGTTAATCGCTTCTGTGCCTTCCACTGTCTAACCTTTTAAAAGTACAGGGAGGTAAATACTCTAAACCACTATCTGCTAGAATATTGGAAAATGAGCTCTGTTTACCAAATACAAACTCCATGGCCATGGGAGACTATTACAAGGGTCCTATTCCAATCAGATTTCAGTCATATTCACAACAAGATTGGGCCAGATTTGATCTTTACTATAATCAGATAATGCAAGCCATAGGAATTCATTCACTAAATGTAATATGTAAAAAAGAGAAGGGCCAGAGCCTCAATTAAACCTAAAATCAAATCCCGCCCATGTAACACCTTCATAAGCCTGCATCAGAGTTCAGCCCCAACCAGACAGTCATTTGTCAAGGGGTTGGAAAAAAAAACCAGGTTTGGCTTTTTAAAGACTATAATCTCTTCTAGCTGGGTGCAAATTTTCATACCCACTTCTGCAGCATCCAGGCACAACAGAGGGGAAACTAAATTAAAGGAAAAATTTATCACTAGGATGTTATAAATAAACCACCAGCAAAAACCCCCAAAGAAAGAAACAAACAAAAATCTTAGTTTCATGAATAGTAAACAACATTAACAATCATCTCCTGTCCTTTGCTCAAAAAAAGGATGTGAAGAAGCTCACAAAGCTGAAAATGGTTTAAAGGAAGACAACAGTGGAATGTTATGGTTAAAAAGCAAAGGTAAGACTTTGCCACCACCAACCTCTCTGCCTCTACACAGAGCAGTGCTTCAGGATCACTTTTCTGCCTCTTCCATAGTGCAGAAATTTGCTCATTGTAAAGCTACACCATCTCTCATTGTAAAATTCACTTATTTCACTGATGAGATCTTTGATAGAAATTCAAAGCATTTAAAAACTGTGAATGAATACCATCAGATTCCAATTTCTTCCTGCACTGGCTACCAAAGAGAATATCAGAGCACGTGCTGAATTCAGCTGGCCATTCCATATCCGCATTCTCCATTCGTGACATCCTCAGCAGGAAATAAGTTACAGACTGGGAACCCTCCCAACAACTGAGCAAAATCCATCATTCCTGAGAAGTACTGAGAAAAAGTTTCATCGTGTCGCTGTGCTTATAAAAAACCAGAAGAATACTTTTAGAATTGTTACCTAAAGATGAAATATGACTGTTAAGAAAAATGCCACTGCTCTACCTGGCTCAGCATTCATATACCAGAAACTCATATAATTCATGGATTTGCCATCTGATGGAAGTCGTCTCATTGCTGGAACCAAGATCCTCCTCACTGCTGGAGAGCTGTAGAAAAGCCTTACAGCTAGTCACTAACCTCACAACTCCATTACACAGCTATTCGCTACTTTTTGCAGCTGAGGAAACGTAACAAAACTGAACAACTATCCCAAAGGGGGCAACAGCTGACCGATTTTTAGACGTGCAGAGTACCTGTTCCTCAGACCTGCATTCACATCATCCCAGTCGGAGAACCCTCTAAAGTAGAAGGAAGGAGAAAATGATACAGGACGAGGACACTGGTGGCCTCAGGGGAATGAATTTCCTAACATTAAAGTTTGCAGAGATGAGATAGAGTCAGTGATTGCCTTAAATGTCTGCAGGTTATAAGAGAATGCAGCTTTTCAAATGTATCAGTATTTTCACAAAAATGTTTTCCAACCCTGACAGTATGATAGACTGGTGATCAAAACCCTGAAAGCTATAAAAACATCCATTAGCCATGGAAAGCAGCTTTTACTTGAGGAAAAAGAGAGCTGGTATGTACAAAGTTGACTGAAGTTAGAAACCTAGGTTTTCAAAATATAAAGCTAAGACCTTTGGATTTCCCTGGGTTAACACAGAGTAATTTCCAACTTCCAGTTCTACACTGCTGCCCAGACACAAGGTTACATTTGAGTGCGTGACCATCACTAAATCTCATCTATCAAATCACCAACAAATCCTTTCTTCCAGGCTGCTGTCCAGTCATTCACCCCTCTTCTCTGTTGCGCATGCTCCAAGGCACCCCATCCTTACAGTCTAGTCTGGGTTTGATAACGACACAGATGACAACTGAAGTAACAAATCA
Source organism: Zapornia atra (assembly GCA_013400835.1). Classification (NCBI taxonomy): domain Eukaryota; kingdom Metazoa; phylum Chordata; class Aves; order Gruiformes; family Rallidae; genus Zapornia; species Zapornia atra. The sequence continues at coordinate 65,379 of VZTU01027549.1, read as the reverse complement.
CCATCTGACTTCACTGAAGAGCAACTTCTTAATATAAAATTGCTCCTCCTGAAAAGAACAGACAAATTATGTAATCTTGCAGTTCTTCACTTGGGTGTGAGGTGTGGAGCAAATAAAAGGTCATGCCTGCTTTAAAGTAACTATCACACAGAGCAGGTGTATTTCCACCCATGCCACACCAAAGCCAAACTATAGGAAGCCCCTTTGCTGACAAGAATAAGTCATGGAAATCTCCTGCCAGCTCTGAAATCCACCCAAAGGGAGAGCAATCTTCCAGAATTCCCTTTCATGCCCTCTACGTACACCAGCACCTGGCTACAAGAACTCAGGACAGTCCATTTGGGTAACAAAGCACATGCTCTTCTGTCTGATTTGATGCTCTTTTACGTGCTACAGCAAATTAAAAAATGCACTTTTATTTCCCAGTTGTTTATTCGTCTTTATAGCACCTTCAGTGAAGCTTTAGCTGCTTTATCATGTTTTTAAACACATTTATACACTGGGGTATGGGCAGACAGGTTGCAAGAGTGGGAATCCAAAGAACTGTTCCCTCCTCCACATGCTCACGGAACTTCGAAGCATTACTAACTACTTCAGGAGCTACACAACATTCCCCTTACTCAGTTACAATAGGACAGCTACATTAAAAGAAGCAATGGAAACCCCATTACAAGGGGGGGCGGAATCTGCAAGCCAGAGTATTATCAGTGTTCATTTAGTAGTACGGTCTCAAAAATAGCCCTCAGTAATTCAGAAGTATGTAGCTCATCCCTAAGTCATCTCACTACAATCTTCATTTAAAAGTGATCTCTAACCAACTGAGAAATTCTTTTAACTACTTTATGACTATTAATATGAAGACATGGCATACCTGAGGTAGATTTGTAACTCTGACCTTCACATACCACTTACCTGCTGACGTTTATTTTAATCATGTTTCAAAAGAAGCTGTACAGTTTGCACAGGACAGTGCTTCCCCCTGTCCCTGACCATGCAAACATCCATATAACCAGCTGTAGGCAAGAAAGACCGCTACATGCATCAAGTTGCAATGATTTTGCTATGCCTACACCCACCACACTGTTAGGAACTTGAATTCTGTTATTCTGAAGCAACACAAAGATTGTTTCTACATGTTACAAGTTTTTAAACAATATTTTTAGATGGTTTATAAATTGATGGATGGCACCAGTACAGAACAGAACGGTTCAGAGACTGAAACATAAGAACTTTCTAATCATTTTGCTAATGACTGGCTTAACAAACCAACACAGAAGACACTGCATGAGCATCTCCCATTTTTAAAGACAGACATCTTTACTTGAAGGGAATATTTTACAGTTTTATCAATAAATTTACACATAAGTGATAACGATTACTCACTTCAGGCCTGATCCCACAACCTTTACTCCTATGAGTAGTCCCACAGGATTTTACTATGACTACCTCAACGGATAAGGGCTGGCAGGACAGGTTTTAAATTATTCATATATTCACAGATTTTTAAGGCCAGAAGGGACCATTATGATCATCTAGTCTGACCCCTTGTATAACAAAGGCCATACGACTGTAGCCAGTAATATTTGCACTCAGATGAATAATTTGTGGTGAAATCAAGTTGTGTTTATTGAACTTCCAATATTGACTCAGATTTTACACGAAAGAAAACAGAAATTGTTTAGAAAGTGGCTTGAACTACATTTCCTCACACTTGAACCCATTTATTCCTCTATTGCTATTCAGAATTTTCCTAACTTCTGACCACTGGCTTTTGATGTGGCTTTCCCACACGGACTCAGAGTCCAGAACACTCTCAAGCCAAACCCAAGCCAGCTCCTGGGCTCCTTCAGAAGATTAACCTGCAGGTAATTAGCTTGGGTTTTTTCTGCACTCCTACCACTCCCACCACCATCTGTATTTCTGAAATACAGATGTCATAACATTAGTCAAATGTTTTTTTCCAGTTATCAATGATGCAACGAACAGGAAAACCAGGATCCCCACCTCAGCTCTCTGATGGACAGGAGCTGCTGGGATTATGAGCTTCAAGGGGAAAAGAAAAGAAGGAGGGGAAAAAAAAGAAATAGTTTGTCCCTCAGCACGTTCAGGACTAACTCCTTTCAGGGATACTTACAAAGCCTGACTTACCATTTTGTTCTGCTCAAACCCACTGCAATGACTTTTGCAGTCAATCACCAAGTAGCAGTAAAGAAATGTAGAATGCTCTGATGTCATGTGAAATTCTGTGCAGATCTTATGGATTACTGAAAGCAGCTATTCCATCAGGCTGTTAAATAGATACTCTGCCTGAATTCTCTCATCATAGAAATACTTAACCACTATAATCTTTAGATTTACCAATTTAATTCTGAAACAGAACCTGGATGGACAGATTATGCCAAAGGTTCTATTATGACACAAATCATTTTTGCCACTTATTTCCCCAGGTTTGCAATTCTCTCTAGCACAAATGCCTGGTAATGCACTCAGAACATACCCTACTGCATACACAAAGACATTAGACTTGTAGAGGTTCTACATTTTTTAGACTAATTAAGTGATACTAGAAAAGCACATAAAAGGCACAAATAGAAATAACTAAGAAAAACTGACCTCTCACCTACTTGGCCTAAAGATAGGTAATGAGAAAGCAGATCGTAACATGACAATGACCGAATAAGGTGGAGCAAAGGATGAAAACGTATTTTCTTCACTTTCCTATATTAAAGGATATACATCCAGTCTAGAAAAATACTCTGAATTCAGAACATACGCCTTCTGCAGCAAAAACCTGTGCTTTAGTCCTGTCCACTATCTCTCAGGACTTGGACCACAGAACCCAGCTTTGTCCTCGTAGGGTGAGTTGTCACCAGAATGCTTCAGTCAACAGCAGCAGCACTATCTGCACATAAGGTACAAGTTGATCTCCTTACACGTTGCACAAACTGCTTGCCTACCCTGTACAAAGGTTTCCATTCATGCTGCTCTTTCACCACTACCTAGTCAGGAGGGGTCACTGTACAAGGAAAATGTTTATAACTATCCTACATTAAGCTTTATTAGGCTTTCACTTAAAAAGACTCCCTGTTTGAATGCAGTGTGATAGCCCTATCCAAGCTGAGAGTATCAAATGCTTCAGAAGTGAGTATCAAATACTTCATATATTTACTATTTACACTGCCTGGGGTTTCCTACAAAGTGGCTTTCAGAACACTACAGCCAATTTTCTAGATTTTCTACATTACTCAACCTTTCCAAACCAACTTCTTCATCTGCTTTGGAAATGATAGCTGTTAAATTACTCTTCAGACAGGTTTTACCATGCAGTGCATGCAATCTGAAAAGGCAAAAACTGCACACTAACAATACTATGTGTAAACCAGAAATAGCAAATTGGATTACAATCATCCCTGTTCAAGCAACTAAGTCCTCTTAGTGCACACAGATCTGGCAAGATTGGGGGGTTTATGCTCCATTTATGGCCAGCACTGTGTAAATACTCTCCAATCACACAACTCCTACAATGACACAAAGAAAGGGTGCTTTTTATTTTTCCCTGTATGCAACATTTCTACAATGCCCATAGACTTTGCAGAAGAAAGACCATTAGTTTCTATATAAAGACCGCCGTAAAAGTTTTATAGTTTCTATAAATGTATAAAGATTGTTGGTTTCATTATAAACTCTGTTTCAATGCCAGTGGAAAGAAAAATTACCAGCAGAATAGAGGTAGTAATCTGCATAAGTACCAGCTTGCAAGCATGCATACCTCACTCATTCTTGTAGTAATTAACTGGTACATACAATAGTTCATCAAATTATAGACAAGTCATCATACCCACTTGAAGCAGCTCACAAATGGGAACTGTCACCACATAATTTTTTCCTTCCCCTCCAGATGAGCTATAAAGATTAGAACAGTAAGGAACCAAACGATGCACTACTCAAAAAGCCATTTTAAAAATCTATTGCATTTCACACAGTTGCGTAATTCCTGCTACACCTTCCATTGACTCTCTTCTATTTTTATATACTCATACATCACCTCTCTGCTGGAACATTCCTGCTGATAGAAGCTCTTATCTTTGCAACAAACTTCCTCACGCTAAACCTACTTAGCCCAGGATAGGTGTTGATCATGGGATTAATCCTCAAAAAGAGTGGGCAGCCAAAATTCATATGGTGAAAAGGGTAAAGCAACTGAGCCACAGTTTGATATTTACTATATCCCAACAGCACGGGATTTCACCTACAGAAAATTAACTTCATGGTGGCAGCTTTATTAGGAACTCAAACCAGAAAATAGAGTAATTGAGGAGTATTCTTCTGCTAGGCTGTGGGTTTTTTTGAAGGATACCTCTACCAATGCTGACTGTAATTTATAAAGAATAACTAAGAGTTCTCATCTGTTTTAAATTCTAAGACCACTGCCAAAAAGCTAGCACTGAAACACTGCTGCTTATAATGCCCTCAATCACTGTATTTCACATGAGGTACAACCACATATACCCAAATACACGGCTTTTTCTTAAAAGCTATTATGAAACACCCTAACAAGTTAATATGCTCTTATATTTAGAAATGCATCTCAAGATTACTTCAGCTCCCCTCCTGCCATTCTTTTTTTAAAAAAGCCCCTAGTTTTAACCATTTCAAGTGGCCTGGAGCAATCGTTAGCATTTCTGTTCCTTACTAAGGCTCCTACGATACCTTGTCTATGACATTTTCTATAAAATATTCTGCTACACAGTTATTTAACAGATTTAAACCATAGATGTCATTGTGGTCTGAGCGTGTCAAAGACAACTTGAGGGAAAAAAATCAAGACATGCAGAATTCACTTTGTCAGTAATTACAATCAGAATTCCTACAATGTGGCTGGCCTGCTCATTACTTCCTTACTTTGTATCAAACCCCTTATTTACATTTCAGATTACATTTTTCATGAAACAGTAAGATCTATCAGAGCTGAGAGGACTGAAATAATGAGGGAGAAATATTTTAATAAAACGTGTTGGGTCTGCATTACTTCCGTGTCAGAAAGAAAGGTTTCTTCTGTAGCAATGGATCATTTATTCTGTCTCTAAATGAGAAGCAAAAGATGAAACTGATGAACTTTTACTGCCCATTTGTCTTTAGCAGACAATTAAGACAGAAGATCAAAATGGATTATCATACCACGCAGACAACTGGCCCAACAGTAATACATCTCCGGGACCACAGATTTGTAACTCTCTTTTATCCCTCCCCTTTCTTCTTACTCCTTTTTCCTCTCTAAAGGCAATGCTAGCTTTGTGGCTCAAGGGGAGCCAAAAGGCTGGTCATCATTATTCAGTCACAGATGTCAATCTAACCTCCCTTTTTTCTCAGTTTCTAAAGCAGTGAGGCACAATAATTTGTGACAGATTCTTTTACTGTAAGGTACAAAGAACACACAGAATAAAACATCTAGCAGCAGCGAGGGTCTCTGATCAGATGTGCTGGTACATGGGAAATACAGTGTATGTAAAAACAACCACTGATAGTTTAGATGAATAAAAAAAAAACTTGAGGTGTTTTTTTCCTTTTTTTTTTTCTTCCTAATAAGTGCTTTACTTTGTGTTGATTTAACCCAAATATTCCTTCTGGATTAAATCATAAATGTTTGATTGCTAGAAACAATTTTTGCTGCACTAACATGCATATCATCTTACCATCTCTCCCTTGCATACAGAACACATGCAGAAAAATCAAGGTTTTCCTAGTGTGACTTGGTACTTCAAAAATTTTTTTCTTCTAAAAACCAATAAACCAAAAGTTTTAAGAAATAAACCCCCTTGAATGATCTGCAGCCTACACATTTAGCCTACACATTTACTCCTGCTTAACCAGGAAAAACATGGATGTAGCTCTTCCTTTCTGTGTGGTTTTTTTTCCTCTGGCTTCCTTGAATATTCACAAGTGATTTTTCAAATCTGTCAACTTTGGACACATTCTCTTCTTAAAGAATACATAGCTACTATTAACACTGAAAATATTCTGAGCATCAAGAGAGTAAATGCTTTTAAAATCTATTCTTGGTTTGGGAAGTGCAGCCTCCTTCCTTTTGCTTTCCCTGTAAGTTTGTATGTGCAAATATTTGATTATTTAAAAATCCCTCACAAACACACAAACTCATTACTGTGCATTTTGTGGAGTCTGACATCAGAGATTGGAAATTCTGACTATAACTGGGTGAACATCTTAAGAATTATATATAAGCCCATGGCTGCTCTACATTTCATTCAGCCTTGCATATTCATACCAGTATTATACAAGTCTAATTATTTACAGGAGAAGGAAGAAGACTGTTAAGAATTTTATAAAGTAAGTTTTATGTACAAGACTCTCCTGTAACACCTGGATCTTGGGCACTGTTGGCTGTCCCAGCTCTGAAGGACCCTCAACTCACATATGACTAACCTGATATTCTATTTTGTGCTGAAAATAGTTAGTTTATCCTGTAAGCACAAACTTAGGGATCTGTTTATTCACAAATTACAGACTGACAGAGGCAGTGAGGATGTAGTCCCCAAAAAGTTTAGTTCCATGTGTAAAAGAAGCCCTAATAATAAACTGCAGTGAAAAGCAGTCAGGTTGAATAGTTGCTCTGAAAAAAAAATATTATTAGTGCTACATCAAAAGCACCTACAAGCCCTGGTGAAGGTCCCACCACACAGAGTGATTACAGCCAAACATCAGAACGTTTGTTCTGGCCACGCTGAGCTGTCCTGTCTAACAATTTGTTAAATGCATTAGTCTAAATGCCACAAAATTTCATATGGCATGAAAATATAGTTAGAGGGGAAAGGAACTGAAATAGAATAGCTCTGCTGACCCTAACTCACTGAGCCAAAACTCAGTGTTATATTAAATAATTATACAATGCCATCACTTCAGCACTTCCCAGAAACAAAGGTGCAAGAAATCAGCTTGCACTCACAACCCAGGCTAGAGCATAACACTAACCCCACGCTCACTCCAGTACTACTGGAGTACACCACAGTAATAATCCCCCCTCCCTAACCTCTGCCCCTGCCCCAACCCACTCCTAATGAGACACAGCAAAGCACAGGGTCACTTGAAGCTGCTAATTTCAAAGTCAGCTAGAGATCCTGTCCAAAATTCCAGATTTAATTGAGGAATGAACTAAATGTTCATCCATAAAAGGGGATGCACTAGATGTTCGATACCTGGGGGTTTACCTGCACGATGGTGTTTGTACACCATCTCTTTGGAGCAGCCTACAGACTGCATGATCAGGCAGGAATTTAAAACATGTACAGGAGGGCCAGGCGCCCAGTTAAATACAGCTATAAACCCTTCAGACAATGAAGTGAGGACTGCCAAATGAACTGCAGGCTGTGGCTCCTAAAGGCAAAAAGTGAAATTTATTAATCAATTTTCCTTCGCGCTCTCATGTTCGCCTGTAAAACCTGGACTGTAAAACAATCTTACGAGATCCAAAATCCTTCCCTTTTCTGCTTTAAATGGGAAAATGTTTTTATCCTTCTGCTCCTAATTACAGCTTCTTTTTCTTTCTAAGAATGCATTTATCTCTTTCAGTAAAAAGAGCAGCAATAATATGTTGAACAACCCTGAAATAAATTTTGTCATGTAAAAAATTAATTACGCATTCCAAACCTGGTCACTGTAGTCCTCTGGGAATTGCCTCCGCACCTCAGGATCTGTAAATAATTGACAGATAATATTAATTGGCTTTGGATTAGTGAGCAAGCAGAGAATCACACATTAATATTTGATCAGAAGATGATAGCAACCCTGGCAGGGGATCCAAGGAGGGCAGCTGAGGCTGCTATGTTGATAAGAGCGGGGAAGGACTTTTCAAGGCTCTCCCTTTACCCTCCTCCAGAAAGACAAAAATTGTATATAACACATACACAGACAAAACACACGAAACCATCAATATTCCTGTGCACAGAGATGTATACACACCTACACATCTGCATACAGACATCTGTATGTAAATACATCTCAAATTATTTTATAAACGATGTCCTGATACACTGAACTTCAGGCTGTAACCTTGTGCGCTGTCTTTCTGGCTGCAATTTGACAACTACACCTCTGTCACCACAAAACAGTTACCAAATGCACTTGGATTTTGGCTTTAATCACAGAATCGTTTTGCCAGCTACACACACTACGTTGATTCACCTCCACAGACAGTTTTCAGTGATACCAGACTAGAAATCTCGCAGAGTAACTTTATTTAACGTTAAGGTATGCTCCATGGGAAACAAAAATATTTATCCAGGCTTTGAAAGAGGCAATTAAAGTAGGCCTGGAACTTCTGTCATCAGGAAAACAAATGTTAAATGCTTCAGATTTGTAAGCATTCAAGACTGATGTGATGTCCTTATTCCTTTGGCTTATCAGAATCAATAATGTGGTAGTATTCCCTGAGAAGTTATCTTAAGTTTAATTATAGATATTCATACAACAACAAAATATCATGATTAAAATTATTTATATGACAACCTATTTAAAACAGAACTCTTTGAAGCCATCCGTTTCTCAGAGGGATATGGCTGAGAAGGCCAGGTGCCATTCTACAAATGTTTGTTGTAGGTACAAAAACCAGAGCACAAACGATACGTGATCACACACGAGCTCAGAATAAGAAGAATCAACTGGTGTCCCTGGGGTTCTGTCCTTTGTGCAAGGAGATGGGTTTGGGTGGGGGATGCCCAGCTCACCGGAGTCAGTCCTCAGGCTCCATACACCATTTCCATGAATTTCAAGCTTTAGGGAGGGAGGGGTGTTGCATACACCACCTCTACTGCTCAACTCCTGCGGCACTGCGTTGTAGCTGAGGCTTGAGGAGAAGATGCAGGCACCATACACAGTTATTTCCCAATGGTCCCACCTCAGATTTCTCACTGGCAAAGTTTACTTTAGCAATAAATTAGTTGATTGGTGATTAAATTGCTAGCAGATGCAAACATTTTGTTAAGGTGTATTCTTTTTACCTTAGAAATACAAGACAGTACCTTAATAAACCCTCTAGCTTCACTTTCTCAAGACATTTAGTTCACCATTACACACACACAGCTGCATAGACAACTATCAGATGTTATGTATGTGTGTGAGCAAACCCTTCTTCATTAACACAACAAAGGAGAAATAGAAAGCAAGGGATCACTTTTTAAAGCCTTAGTTTGAAATTTCTTACATCTATATGCAGGTAAGTGTACTGTGCTAAGTGTCCAAACATGCAGACAAATCCAATCAGCTGAACTCATGCAACCAGTTCTCTACACACAAGGAACAAACAACAACACAGTTCCAGATTCCACCAAGGAAAGCACATTAGCAGTGGTACAATGAAAATATGCAACATCTATTATGATGCACATCTTAAACATTTTTAAAAGCAATTATTTGAGTCTAAACTTTGAAAATGTCACTAAAAAAATCCCAAATCGATTAAATACACATAATATTGCTTTAGAAGTCTGTTAACAGTACCCAGAACATGCCATGACATTTCACTCACCCACTGATTTCAAACTTACTGACCCACTGATTTCAAACTTCATGGAAGTCTAGATACATATAAAACATGCAGATTATTTCAGCATTTACCATTTTCTAAGGAAATGACAAATTAAATTGGGACATAAATCCATAGTGTTTGCTCTAAACACATTCCTTCATAGATCACAATCCATATTCTCCATTCTTTAAAAATACAACAAAACAGATTAGTCATACAAAGTAATTGTGTGTGTGCAAGCACGCGTTTTTCCTCTTTTCTTTACATCCTGAAAGCCTTGCTGTGTCTCAGGGGCTCGCTGGCAGGAAGGAAGGCCTATAGGAGCCCATTTGAGAGCAGTTATGTAAACTCTGAAAGCTCCCAGCAAGGTCAATGTCCAGAAGACAGAGGTGCATTATGCACCACTTTGCAAGCAACCAAGTTTCACACATAAGCACCAGCAGTTGGAAGTTATCATGGACAAATAAATACATGCTGCTGTTTTCCTTGTTTCAGAGGCCACCTTACAAACCCTTCTCATTAAACTGAAATAAAACACAATTTAACTCAAAAATCACGGGCAAAGATTTTTTTGCTAGAGTCCTTTTGTTTTAATTTTAGCTCTGTCTATGTACATCAATTTTCATCCAGAATTTTTTCTTTAGCATGTTCATTCTTGCAGAAAGTCATGTAGGAATTTTTCCCCCCTTATAACTCAAAGTTGATGTGCCAGGAAGAAATAAGGCTGAGCAGTGGCCACAGAAAACACAGCATAAAATAAACAGACAAAACACTCACTGTTCCATACAAGCCCTTCACACAGGAAGGTCAAAATAACTCAATTCACAACAAACCAATAGATTCCCCCTGTCCTGGTCTCTTACAAGGACCATTAAGTTTCATAGGACTAGACTACACCTGGAGCAGGACTTGTTGGCTGATCCACAGCCATCACTGATGTAGAGCACTACGTAAGTAAAAGGCAGCCATGGGGATTACCAGTACAAAGTAACAATCACTCATCTATACCTCTGACAGTCCTTTCCTATCAGTAGCCAGTAACAGAGGGTATTTCCGTTTTCAAATTTACTGAAATATGTAACTGATCCACTACCTCCCTAATTATTTCAGAAATCAGGTGTTTTCTGAATATTTGTTCTCTAGGGATAACACACACCAGTTAAAAATTAGACCCGTCTGTTCACCTTTCTGATTAGCTTAACACTGTTGCTCCCAAAACTAAACTTTTGTCACATGCTCTTGTTGTGTCAGGAACCACAATACACCTCTGCTGCAAGAGCAGCATTTCCATCTTCATGGTCCCTGCCTATGGCTTCCTCTCACAGAATCATAAGGTTGGAAAAGACCTTGGAAATACATGGAATTAATTTCTCATCCACCAATTTCAATGGGAATAACAGCACTACGTGCTAAGCTGGGTGAGCAAAGCACCTCATGGGTCTGCTCTGGGTGTCTACATGCCTGTTAAGACTGGGATATATATAATTTGTAAACAGTCTGGTTTCGATGACATCTCATACAGCATCAGAACAGCCCATCCATAGAATCTGTAACCCTACAATTAAGAAAAGCACCGTTACACTGTGCCTGGCAGCCACAGGATTGCATGTCCTCGTGTTTGTACAAGTAGTTTTTATTTAAGATTGCATCAGCTCTATCACTTCAGTTTTTAAATGGTCTGGGAATATTTACTAAACTTCCAGCATGGTTATTTGGAAAATACTACACAATGGAAAAAGAAACTACATCACTTCCTATTATAGCTTTCATCAACTTACCCGTTCTTCATCGTAAATCTAATGTTCACTTGAAAGGTGCATTCAACTACACTGACCTACACACACACAATAACATTAGATTTAATTTCTGTGTGGTCATTACATTAAGTTTAAGGAAGCTGGAGCTCTCACTGAACCAAGAGGATTTACATAAACATATCCATCTCAATAGTGGCCATCAAGACACCTGACTTTATGAAACATAACCATCTACCAAACAAACATCACTATGACTCCCTACAGCCAGGGTCTCCGCTGAAAGGGTAAGAGCAAGGCACCTAATCAGCACAATGGAAACAAGAGCAAAATCACAGTTCCACTGTGTCTCCAGACAGAAGAAAGCTCTTGGCAACTCAAAACACAGTGAACTCCTATTTAAGTGCTTAACAGGCTTTAATGAAACGATGCTGAAGTATTTTTCTACTTTAATACTCCATAGGCAAAGGAAGCACATGTTTGTTTTTTTTTCAAGTTCAAGAGAGTAGAATTTTATTTGCTGACATCAGAACAAGTGAAGAGCGACTGAAATCCCAACCAACCTCTCACACAGTTCCAGTGAAGTACGCAGCTCGAGAGCTTCCCGTGCACCAGTCATCGCTAGCATTACAAAGCACTAAAAGCTCAGCTGAGGTCAGCAAAAGGAGATACTGGAAAGCAATGAACAAAGGGAAAGGTAACAACAGGGGAATAATAAAAGTCACATGAATTATGGAGCTGCTGCTCAAACTAAACTTTCCCCAAACCTCAAAAGATGAACTCAAGTTGAACTGGTGGTTTGATGGTAACTTCGTTCCTCCTGATTCTGTTTCACTACATCTCACTTTGTGGTGTCCACTCACAAAAGATGACAAGATCCGCACAGCTTCTGACTAATTTCCTAAGATTCACACATGACTTCACCGAAGTCAGGGTGGGTTCACTTACCAACCCGACGCACACCCTTGCAGGCCCTCTTCCCAGAGGATACAGCTCCGTACGAAGCAGCTGCTGCACATAAAATCTAGGCTGGCCCAAGCCCTGGAGACCTCTAGCCTGTGTTACTCAGAACAGACATCCCGTGCCAGGGAGGAGCAGTCAGCAAAACCACGGACAGAACAGATCACACAGGTAATTTTAAAATAGTTGCAAAGGAAACTGTTTCATGAGGTGCTTTTGAGGGAAGCTCCTGAATCACTTCTCGCATGAACAATATTTGACATTTTTGGAACTGAACATACTTCTTATTCTGAAAAGGGGTAAGAGAAGACAATCCTGTTCCTCAGGGATGGAAGCACACAACTCTTCTGCACTGCCACAGCATCACTGTGCTTCCTTGCCATGCATTTCCAGAGTATGGGTACCACAGACCAACGATTCCACACCAGGTGAATACCGTTCTCATTCCTAACACATTTAGTTTTTCCCTCTAGTAGCAGAGCTTCTACCTCACACTTACGCACATTATGCAGAGCACTGTAGTGATTACTCAACCATATTCAAGCTATTATTGTTAGTATTTTAGTAAATATGAGAATGTTTCCAAGTTCAAAACCTATTACTGCCCCTCCCTACGGAATCTTGTTCAACAAAAAGCCAAATACAGAAGAATATTGAAATTAGCTGTGAACTGTATAATCCCATTGTTCAATTTCATGGCATTTAAGACACTACCTTCCCCTCCTCACAAGTCTAGATGCTAATCCATGCTGTAACCTGATTTAATTTTCCAGATGACAGGATGGGAACATGCTACAATGGCATATTAGTGTAGCTATGCTGCTCTTTTACTCTCAACTTTTCTTACATCATAAAGTAAAGAGTTTTTCTTTTAAAAGAAGCGTGCTTAATTACTTCTAAAAACAGCACAGCTCAAACTGGTCTGTATTTGAAGTGTATGGAAATCATAAAACCAGGGAAGTTCTTAAAAACATTATCAGAAAATACTTCCCAGAGTTAACCACATAAAACCAATACATCAACCTGCCTCTTCCAACAAAAGTCAGCCAACTTAAATCATTCACATATACTAATCCCAAATTGAGAAATACAATGAAAATTACTTCATTTTCCCTCCCTACATGATTTAACTAACTCGCTTCTTTAAGGTCTTTAGAGCTGCAGTCCCTCCAAAATGAAATGGAATTCCATTCAGAGCAAATTTAATTTCAACACCCACTACACATTGTAATATTTATGCAGCACAACTAAAAAGCAATGTAAACTTCTTTCCAAACCTCTGCAAACTCCTTGGTGTCCTGTATTCAGTACAGCCGAACACTCCTTCTTGCCCCTAAACTGCTGCAGCCTTAGCATGCAGATAGCATCTCAGAGTGGGGGAAGAGAGGAGGAGGGAAGAAGGCAAGGGGGTGGGGAGTGGTAGCGAAAAAGGTGGGAGAGAAAAAAAACCCTACACACACAAGACGACAGACAAGAAACCTCAGAACAAGTTCTGGCACAAAATAACTAAGTTTTTCTCAATGTGAAGTTTTGAGACTTCACTTTTTTCTTCTTAAAGTATAGAAAGTTCTATAAGAATGTCTTATAAACTGTATTTTTAAAAATAAAACACAAAAAAACCCTGCCAGGCCCCTGATGCATGCAAGTGAAGTCACCCCAAAAATCACTGTGCCTACGAGTGAGCATACATCACAGGTTCATACTCAAACCTGAGAGCAGTATGCAGAGGAATTATTCCCCTAGCAGATCCCATTCCAAACAAACACTCCATCGCTAGGACATAGTCCTCAGCCTTGAGACAAGCCAGGCATAGGGGAGTTGACACTGACCCATCACTCTCAGCTACTGAAGCTTTCGTGACCGACGCGCAGTCAGCAGCGGCGTGAATCAGTAAGTGCTGTAAACATCAGCTGCTGCTCAGTGACTCCTCTGACATTGACACCATCACAAACAGACTTGCAAGTTTGCCTCTCTCTCAGCAGAACATTTGGAAGTCTGCCCTGCCAGTGCCAAAAACGTTGCTGGTAACAGGAAAATGCTTTTCACGACAGTTTAGTCTAGAAACAGAATATAAGGGTTTCAACTCGCGCATGAAATGCTGTTCAGAGTTCAGTAAAATGATCCAAAAGAGGGAAAGACTGAGAGCAAAGGCAACATAAAATATACATCATAGGAAACAGGAAGGGAGAGAGGAAACCAGAACAGATTAAGGAAATCACTATGATTTCCATAATTGTTTTATATCATTACACATGAAGAACCACAGGGGCAGTGAGGAGCAAAACTTTCCTAGGCAGTGTTCAGCAATATTTGTATGTGAAACTAACTGAAAATGAGTATTTTCAGTCAGTGCAAAATACAAACAACACTCACTTCTTGGATAATCATAGAGTATTCTGAGTTGGAAGGGACTCATGAGGATCATCAAAGCCCAAGTCCTGGCTCTACACAGGGCCATAAAAAGAGGAGAAACATTCATTGTCTTTAAGAGAAAGAAGAGACGTTACTTTCCTCTTTGCCAGCCCTCATCAGTTACTTGGTGCCATGTCAAGTTGTTGAACTGTCCAGAGTGCCACTGAAATGGCATTTAGCATCACACCGACGTCCCACCACAGAAAGGTAGCAGTTTTCTTAACTGGCATCTTCAGTTTCCTCTGGCACAGTTACAGCTTTGAAAGACTCTTGTTTGTATTGTGTTTCAAATCTCTTCTGCACTATGAAGTCAGTTCTCTCTCTCTCCCAAGGGACAAGCTCAGCTCTTCCCTTGCACAGGAAAGTTGTCACTGGAGCAGCTCAAGAAGTAACAGATTGAAGAAAACATGTGTCAGGGACAAAATCTGATAAATGATAAGTAAATGGATACTGGAGAAGGTATGCATCAGACTACTTAGACCCTTTCATAAGTAAAAATGTTCCAACTTCAACTGCTATTATTTACTATTTTGGATTCCTATACAGAATGGTGCCAGGTTTAATCAAAACTTGACCAGATCTTTTAATGGAAGTTGTGAAACGGTTGTTTCTGCAAGCAGAGTGCTCAATATATGAAGTATGGCTGGGGAATCACCTCTGTAGCAAATCTTAACTCCTTTTGTTTCATCCACACCAAGAAATTAGGGTGTTTTTTTAAATATCACTTCTCTAGCAGTATGGATTCATTTCTCTTCTAGAAACTCTCTAAACTGTAAGAATGAGGAGATGTTAGAAAGTGTGACGTGTCTTCAGTGAAAACTTTCAGTCCTGGTGAGACTGATGTAACTAAAGTTAGAGCTATAAAAGGGGGATGTAAAGGATAAAGCTAAAATAACTGAGATCAAAAAGAGAAGACAAAAGAAGTACTTATTTCAAGCCTTGTTTGTTACATGTTTCTCCCATCTTCATTTGAGGTCTTCAGATCTTTTATATGCAATGGTTAATTACTGTGGTGATACCTCAAGTCCACATTAAAGCACGGTTGATGAATCTTTTGAGTTTGTTTTACTATGCACTTAAGGGGATATTTCTCTTCATAACCATCTGTTCCTCAACCAACCCAGAAATTCAGTGTTACCGGAAATCTAAGCCAAACTCCAGGAGGCCCACAAGGAGCAAATTCTGCATGGATTATGGAGGTTTTGTGGGCTCTTTCCCCTGTAATTTCAGTCAGCAAGTTATACAGCAGCTAAAACTTGCAAAAAATACAATTAGGTAACATCCTAGAAATCCACAAAGCATGGCTTAAAAAATTAAATATGAAGTGTTTTGAAACATTTTACAGGCTGCCTGTAATAACCATACAAAGAGTTTGCATGCAGAAGGTGAAGAGGAACACCTACTTTAAGTAGGCTTTGTTTGGTTTTAATAATTTTTTAAAAATTTATTTCTGCTTGATCAGTGTATTTTTTTTCTTGTAACCTTTTCATCACTCTATAAATTTAATAGAGATATGTTTCAAGTGCTCAGGCCACAAATACTGAATTCATTTCACTCCTGCCTCTTTGTATTTATATTCTGAGACAGCAGAGTTGCCTGGTGACAGCCTCTTCACTTCAACAGCAGCTGGCAAGCCCTCCTTGTCCTGAAAATATGAAAGAAACAGTTAACTAATATTTCATGCTACAATTTAAATGTGACAATCTGGGAGTGCCAATACCACTCAGGGGAGGATTTACTAGATAAGATTTTTCTTAAGACTCAGAAGCAATAAATGAAGAGAAATAAACAGATCTTCATTACATGCAGCAAAAATTAATCCAGAGTTAGTGCATCATCTAGATCTTAACAATATCAGACACAAGCAGTGACTGTGTCAATCTGCCAATTTCACTTATATTTCTGGAATGCAAATTCTCAAGTTACACAAGATAAGACCAAAGCAACTGGAGTTCTGACACTTTTACAAGAAACAGTCACTCTCTTTAATATTTACAAGACAAGTATTTCAAATTGCTTATGTATGCCTATCTGCTTTCCCAAGATTACTGCTGCTGCTGAAGGTTCAAGCATGTGTAGCCCAAACCAATTTCTAAGATAGCTTTTTTACAGCAAAGGATTTACATTTGATAAAATAAGAGTTTATAGCATATTAATAAGCATCTTTGTTCAAAAAAACCCAACCCTTATCCAATTAATTTTAAGGGAAATTTTTATATAATGTCACATTTTCTACTTTCCTGTGTCAACCAGATGATTTTTAATTCTGTTTGTTGTTTTAAAGAAAGCCAGGCATAACATTTTAATGTCATATTGCTTTTCAGAAATACTTCATTACAAGGAACTCACATAAAACTACAATGTGGCCTTGGCAATCAATCACCTGCATTACAAAACTTCAACGAATTGCTAACAAAACAAACAGTATTTGCCAGGCTTTCTACTGCTAGAAAATAGTTTGAGTTTTGTAAATATTTTACAAACTGCTTTATTTTCACTATTTTTTGTTCTAGTTTTAAGGATATTATGGCCATTGTAATCTGCTAATAACCAGTATTTTCCACGTACAGAACACTTTACAGTCATCTAACTTCTTTCAAAATCATTTTCCAAATTTCCCCAACAATAATAAATGCTGACAGACAAATTATTGGGCAAATACATACAAGTACTGCAGAAACATATTCATTGTTATATGGACCATCACATTCCAGGTTTAATCTGAACTGACTCAAAAGGCACTTGGAACAATTCTAGCTAGCCAGAAGTTCTGAGAGTGTTGCCCAAATAAAGAATAGGGTGAGGGGGTTCTTCCACAATCCTATAATTGCCTCGACCACACAGATAAAACCTCCTTTGTCACACATGCACCAGTGAGTACTGATTTCTCAAGCAATGGAACTTTATAGTGGTTAAAAGTGACCTTACTTTCATACTTTCAATCTGATGGTCTCAAACTGGTTTCAGTTTCAGTGTTATCATGTGTAACGTTAGCAGAGTGCCACCAGCTCCCAATGGCACTGCTCTGCACTACTATCAACACAGACCTCATCAGGGAATCTCCCTGCAGAGCAATATAAGATTTTATAGAAAACAAGCTCTTCAGAATCATTTTGGGGGTTGATGGTTTCAAAGTTCCTATTCCTGCATCTGGGTTTGTTTCAGGATGCTTTAGCTGTTCCAACAGAGAGAGTGCATTCGGGTCAAAATGAAATTGTGACTCAGAAAACTGAAAATCCCATTCTTAGTTCCATTGTTTCCTTTAGTGGAGATGGTAACTTCATTACTTTTTGGAATGTAGTGAAATACATCCCGTCTATCACACAATGACTCATTCATGTTTCATTGTCACTAAAGGACAGCCAAGCCTAGGTTTTGGTGAGGTTATAAAGAGCAATAGTACAGATGTGGCTTCTACAACTATGTACACATCCTTAAGCTTCATGCTTAACGTATTTACAGCTGCAGAACTCTATCGTATCAAATGATCCTAACTGACCAATAGTTTCAGTGGTCACCAGCTCACTCCCAGGTTTTAAGGTATGCAAGATCATAAATAAAAGACAGCAATAATTTCGTTGATACATTTTGAACTCAGCCTGGTACCCTTCAGCACCCGATTTCACCTTTTTGTTGCAGCGTGAACTGTGTAGCATGCCCATCTCAACCTACTGGCCAGAGCAGGGTTCATTCCATCAAAACAATAATGGAAATTCAAAAGGGCCAGCAAGCTGGAACCAAGTTTAAAAAAATATAAATCAGAGATTGGTCACAGTGAGCCCCAACTATGGCTGCAGCATCGCTGAGATCTCGTAAAGTGTGCAAACTGAAGTGTTAAATAAGAGGAAAAGTTGTTAAAAACAGGAAAAGCATTCAATATACTCTGCAAAAAGTTGCTGTGGAATCCGATGTGTTGACAACAGATGATGAACTTCTTGAAGGGTATTCAAAACTTAGTGGGGGGAAAGAGGTCCTAACATGGAAAAATACATCCCATCCAGCTAATGACCATGAGATGAAAGAAGCAATCATTGCACGTTGAGCTACTCAGAGTGACTTCTGTCTTTTGGAGTAAAGTTCATTAACTGGACAGCATCAAGCGCTGGAAGGGAACTGTGGGTATATTTACACTGGCAGCATTGACCTGTTTCCTATCTGCAGTGCTTTGGGCTATGAACTAAGCTCACTTTAGGCCACGTGTGATGCTGTAATAAAAAGGTGGCCTCTAAGAAAGTGTGTTTAGCACACTTAAGGCAGTACTATCACCCTGAAGAATAATTTGTTTTACATAAAGAGCAGCTTGCTGATATTCAGTGCAACCAGACAGGAAATCTATCAACTCAATAAAACATCTTGTAACGTTTTTGTTACTGTAGAAAAGGCAATGCTATCAAAAGGATTTCAAATTCTGAACAGAAATGCACCGGGAACATTTTAAGGTATTTGGTCCTTCCAAGATGTAGGATAGTTCATATCCAGCTACCAACATACCCCTGAGACAGCAGACTAGTCTAGATCCAAGCAAGAACATTTCATAATCGTGTTATATTTGTGTCATTGTCAGCCCTGGAAATCACTTGTATGTAAAATGAGCAATTTCATTCATTTCATTTCTTGCTCCCAAATGCACTTTCAGACCTTTTTACAGGAGCTCTGCCAAGTCTTTTGAACCTGTCCACCCTTAGGAGCAGATTTGCTGAAAACAGTATTTTCCTTCACTCCAACTGCAAAGGTGAAGTAAAATGCAACTTCAACCCGTTTGCATCCTTTTTCTCCACAGGTTGATCCACAAGGTGCTGAAGTGCAGATGGTCATTGACTCTCATTGTGTTCACATGCAAATCTATTGAGGGTGACCAAGGAAATGAGAAGTGTAACTTGTTATGGCCAGCTGGCAGCACAAATGTCATCTCTAGTATCTGCACATCATCACTGGTTTGTAAGAACATCTACCTGCACACAGAACAGGAGGGAAAGCTGTGTCCTATGAACAGCAAGTCCTAAGGAGCAACCTCTCAAAATCACCAAGAAAGCTGACGGAGCAGGACAGTCAGAGACACATTTTCCCCATGGTGCTTGGCAGAAACACCCCTGAGCGCTGCACTGGCATCGCTGCACACCATCATATGCTGAGCACTGATAAGCAGTATGATGAGGGGAAGCAGCTTTCAACAAACCTTAAGAACTACAAGTAAGCTCAAGAGCTGTACTAGCTTTTATCACAGCCAAGCACACCTCAAAGAGCACATACCCTTTTTTCGTTATCTCATACCACATCTAACTGGGCCTCTAAGCTCTTGGCTCCCCAGCTGCTTTTTCCAGTTCTAAATTCATACCACTGTTGTACTGTCATCAAGAGAATTCAAAGTATCAACAGGTCATATCTAAAAACTATCCTTCCCATTAAACTCTCTTATTTGCCCTATATCCAATCATCCACTTCAGAGCACCAAAATTAACAACATTTACAGTACTTAACTTGTTGAGAAATAAACATATAATGGGAATATCACCACACTAATACTTCATGCCATAACTGTTCCATGGAGGCTCTACTGCCTTTTCTTAAATGATGGAACTAGTGACAAAGTTCCCTCCATCTTTTTAGAGAAGAATATAGGTGTAATTTTTAAACATGAAAGATTAAATTAGAAGTTACCCACATAAACACAACTCCTTTTTAAAAGGCTCCAAACACTGTATTTACATCTGCAAGTACTCACTTTATTACTACAACCTTTATAACAGAGCTTAGGTTTGCTTCAAACAAAACAGGGTTCTCAGCGATAGAAGCACAAGAAAAAGCCCTGCATACAGTTAGTCTACAAAGAATTAACTGGATTAATTAGCAAGGGATTTGAGAAGCAGCTTGGAGCTAGAAAACCAAAACACTAAATTGTTTAAATACTTTGGCAATGGATCAAGGTTTCTAGGCAGCCCTATGTTCCATTCTCTCTTTTTTTTCCTCTTTTTTTTTTCTCTTTTTCTTTTTTCCCCCTCGGTGTTTTAACACATTTAACCTGACGAGGTACTTCTTCATGAGATATGAATGACACTGTCAAAATACCAAAAAAGAAGATGTGAATTAAAAAATGCCACAAGCTGTTAGCAATTCTGCCAACATGTATGAGCCCAGGCAACATTAATTAAAAATCAATAGCTTAGGACATAAATAGCTCTTATCTCTGTTATAGTATATATCTAACATAACTCTTTATTAAAGGAAAAAAAAAAGCCAATGTCTTTGCTATTATACTGACTGAATTGACCACAACAAAGCAAAAGAAATAAGGCAAAAAACACCGAGCAGAGAAACACACATGAGAAAGGGAGGACAGGCAGATGAATGATTGGAATGTCTCAACCTTGCACCATCATTACCACGTAACTGGCTGGAAACAGCCGCGCTGCAGATACTTGCAGGGTAAGTTGCCAGGAAGAAGATTTCAGGGTTTTAGTGCTAATATGATTCTATACAAAATCCTACATGCCAAGGAAACAAGGTACACATCTTTTTGTCACCTAGAGCTTATTAATCACTATCTGTATTATGTTTCTCAACTAAATATTAAACTACTGTAAATTCTCTTATAATTACAAACTGAAGGTGAGAAAGTGGCAGGAAATTGCACTCAACTTTTCCTTCTTTAGTGATACAGTCTTCAACCTAAAGTTACATTAGAAGGAATCAAAGCTAAGAGATTTAAGCTAAATTAGGAACTTAAACCACTGCTTTCAAAAGCTGTTTCCAAGCTTACAGAGTGCCAAACATTGCAAAGATTTAAATCAAGTTTCTAACAAGAATTCACTTAACAGACACCGAGCTAGATGCGTGGTTTGGGTCTGCCTAACTCCTGGACAATGGAGCTGGGACTATTAATGTTCTTCCCAGTAGCCAGTATGGGGCTGTGCTTGGGATTTGTGCTGACAATGATGGGGTGTTTTTGTCACTGCTGAGCAGTGCTCACACACAGTCAAGGCCTTTTCTGCAGGCTGGGGATGCACAAGGAGTTGGGAGGGACACGGCCAGGACAGCTGACCCCAGTGACCCAGGGGATATTCCGTATGATACCTGCTCAGCATATAAAGCTGCAGGAAGAGGGAAGGGGGCACATTCAGAGTGATGGAGTTTGTCTTCCCATGTGACTGTTAGGTGTGATGGAGCCCTACTCTCTGGGCATGGCTGAACATCTGCCTGCCAAGGGCAGTGGGGAATTAATTCCTTCATTTGCTTTGCTTCTGTGTAGAGCTTTTGCTTTACTTAATAAACTTCTTCATCTCAACCCTCCTACCCTTCTGATTGTTTCCCCTTAGTTGCTGGCTGGGGTTAAACCACAACAGACAATCAGAGAATTCACACTTGTGAACAGTTTCTACAAAAAAATTGCTTACACATAAAATAATACATAAGAATCATCCTAAAATGGTACGGTTAAGTTCCATTTTCTTTTTGTCTGATGACCTCTGCATTATTCAATTATTAATTAGTGATGGGCACACCTAATGCTTCCATTAAGACACAGTAGTCTAAGACAATGATGAAGAAGTCAACAATGCACTGTTTAGCAAAAAGTGTTTGAGTTCCAATCAAAAGAGAAAATTTCATACCTCTTAAGTGAATTTTTCCGATATTTTTATTATTCCTTTGCCATAATCCCACCACCCAAAAATTTAGTTTATTGATTAGACTGCAGAGCAAGGAAATATAAGGTTCTATTTATGAAACACAGACAGCAAATGCCAGGAAAGGGAAGCAGGAGACATCACTTTTCACAAGACCTTTTAGTCTAACTTTTCACTGACCTACACTCAGAAGTGACTTGTCCTTCTGTGGGGCAAAGACGTGAGGGGGAAGGCAGGGAGCAGGACAAAGGTTAATACAGAATTGCTGTATTTTGCAGGGGAACAAGTGCAATTTTTATTTTATGCTTTAAGAAATATTCCTGTTTCACAAGATTAACTTGAACTACCTGGATTCTCAACTGTTCACATTCCATCCCAGCAGTTGCCAACTTCAGTTAACATCGTTTAAGACATACCAAAACCAAGGTCTTGTTGCTGCACTCGATGTAACATAATCCTTCATCTAAAAAGTTAATTATGAAATCTTAATTTTTAGTTGGAGAGATACTTTAGAGCACAAAACTGCTGTTAATAGTGTTCCCCTAAATGGAATAAATTGAAATTCCACCAAGTTCCCCCAGTAATGTTTTATGTCACTGTAAAAATACAAATTATCACTTTAAATTTCAATCATCTTCTGCATTGAAGGTTCAAGAAAATAAAACAATTCAGATGTTCCATCATCTGTCTCCATTTTATTTTACCATTATAGATTAAACTGATTATAAGACGCGGAAGTAATTTGTAAACTCTTTCAAAGGACATGATTTACATTTTCCTTCCACAAAGATGAAGATAACCCCTAACATGCTCCACTTGTGTTAAATAGTAAATCATGATACTTACATTACATATATAGCTAAAGTGGAAGATATTTCTGATATGTTTTGGGATTACTTCTAGCATTCTAGCACTGTTTATAATACTGGTGCAAATACTGTCACCAATAAAGAAACAAACATTAAAAAGGTGTCCTTTAAGCTTCCCTTTAAGGCATCTACCATAATCGTATAATTTGCTCTGGACATCATTAAAATGTAAAGTTAATGAGGATTCAGCTGAAAACAGAAGAAATGTAACCTATTTTCAGGCAAAACTTCTAACACTGCAATCAGAGGGAAAACCTCTTTGATGTCTCTTTGTCTCTTCTCATTAATTTTCTTTTGGCTTAAAAAAAAAACACAAAGGCTGTTTAAACTAAAAAATGCATAGAAGTTTAAACATGGTAATTATAGTCAAGCTGCAATGAGGTCATTAGGTTTTTAAAACTTTGAGATAAACAAAATTGAGATGTATGACTATTTTAAAAACATGTCAATACCCAATTTTAATTGTCTGTGTGATTGATACTCACGGTATTCTAAGGATCTAGTCTAGATACAGAATTGCTACAAGATGATTTAGTGAAGGACTAATCCCATAACCAGGGTGAACCAAAGCAATCAAGAAATACATCAAAATGAAAAGCACTGTAATTACTGTATTACTGGATACCACATTTGGCATTTCTAAGTGCAACAAAGCACGCTTTTCACAATCTCCATGCAAGAGAGATGGCAAATTGTGAGATTCTGCTGCTTTTTACCTCTACAGTTCATTAAAGAATAATGTATTGAACAAGTTAAACAATTCTATTTACTCTCTACATCTACTTTGGTTCATCAATAGTACCAAGGTACACACAAAGCTATAAACTGCTGCTAATTCTTTCCAGCAGAAAATATCTGTGAGAGCTATTTAATTAGTACTGATAGAATCTAAATACACTGAAGTGCTATGTATTTTTAGTGAATAATTTACAAACAAAAATTGTTTTGATTATGATTTAAGAAAATTTAACTCTACTGTATATAAAAGAAGATGATATATTATCACAAACACAAGAAAGGCATTTAAGCCATTAAGTAAAAGCAACAAATAAACAGGACAAACATAACATTATGTTTAGTGGAGAAGGACATTAATCACAATGAAGCAAATAAACATATCTGTAATGTTTTTCCATGTGCAAGTATCACCTCTAGATAGAATGGGACGAGATGTGATAAATGTATTAGTCTGTGGTAATTTTAAGTATGAATTTTAATGCATTTGTGGATGTGGGATGCAGTTTTAATAGAATTATGTACCCTACTGAATCTTTTTAACACGTTTGCTAAATTTCTCTTCAAATTAAACTCTGTGAATGATCAACTGGCAAGTACCAAGTAAAACCAGATCCTACTTTAGACTCAGATGAAGAACAACTTCAGAACAAAACATCATACTTAATGGAAATGGGAGTTTTGGGGTTTGTGTTTTGGGCTGGGGGGAATGCTGTTGTAATGCAATATGGCAGAGTGAAAAAAAAAAAATCAATTTGATCCTGCCTTTCACCACAGGCCAGTTCTGTTGTACCATCGCTTCAGCTGGCAGCAGATACTTAATTATTTTGCTTCACATTTTAGCATTTTACTTCAGCCTACATTAGTTCTTTTTGATAGGTGTTTTTCCACAGAGCGATGATCTGGTTTTAGAATTTTGGGAACAAAAGATCTCACGGATCTCGAAAGTATCTTACAAGTCAAATAGACATAAATGAATAATTATTTACTTAAGAGATCAATTAAAAAGAGGTAACCACTATTTATATTCATAACTACGTCCTTTCAACATAAATGATTATTCAATGGAGCTAAAGTTGGAATTCAGTTAATCCCAGTAGAATGAAATGGGACTTTTCAGTGTAGTTCCCTTCATGACCATTTAAAAACCTAGCACAAATTATAAGTGTGAAAATTATTTTGGCTACAATATCCAAGATAGTGCTTCACACTCACTGAAAATCCTTTTTTAATTTTTCTCTTCCCCAGGGGTATGTACTGTAATAGCTGATGAAGTCTGGGGCAGAGCACACATTTTTGGCACAGTAAACAGGACCCTTCACTCCTGCTCCTCATCCCTTAACTGTCTCTTTCCACCCAGATGATGTTCTACAGGGAACTTCTACAGTCTTATGTTATTTGACTATGAAGACTATGCATCAGTTGCTTATAGTAGTTAGTTCATCAAACCAGAAAACATTAGTCTCCAAACAGCCAATCACAGAAGAGTCCAGAAAAATCACAACCAACTGGTCCAGACTCCAGTGGAGAGCAGGTGCTGCACCCCCTTCAGAGGTAATGAAATGTCAGGATAGTAACAGAACATAAAATAGTTCTTTATGAGTAAAAGGTGTCTTACCAGCGTTACTCACAAGCACGGCTGCAGGGACGTGTACCCCACACCGACCCTTGGCTGGGAACCAGCCTTTCAGGAAGAATGCTGCAGGAGCAGCCTTGTCTCTGGTAGCACAAAAGGTGGCTTTGGTTTTTTACAGCCATTCCTGAAGTAAAACAGTCTTGAATTCATTTTACACCTATTTGATAATAATTTAACCTCAAATCATCTTTCTTTCTAACTCTACCTCAATTCTAAAAACAAAACAAAGAAGAAACCAACAACAAAAACCCACAAGAAAACCTGACAAGGTCTCTTTTTGTAGCAGACCAATACTGCCTCAGGCACTCTCATAGGCTTCTTTGTGCATCAGAGTTTACATTCTCTTCTTGCACGGAAGAAGCTATAACAAAGAAAACCCAATAATAAAAATAGATCTAGTTCATCTTTTGCTTTACCAAACTTGCTTTGTTTGCATGTGAAATTAGTGCTCTGGGTAGAATTACTAACCTACATAGTAATGTCAACAGACTAATCATAGACACAATTTCTAAACTCCAGTATTTCTATTGAAAACACTCATATGAAGCATCAGTACAACTGTGGATGGACCAAATGTCAGTCATTCCTGGGACGCTGCTTACAATACCAGGCAGAAAACCCCCAAATCGCTATTCTTAATCTACAGGGAGTCTACTTTAAAGCCGTTACTACTTTGCTGCTTTTTCATCTGAATGACACTCTAATTCAAAGTTCTTTACAGAAATGTCTGTATCTAGATTAACAGCTGACTGCTGATGCATTAAGCTTTAAGCAAAAGTTAACACTCATTAATGAGATTACCTGTTGTGATTAAATAAGGACAAACAAAAACAAACCACCTTGGAAATGTTTGTGACTGAGCACGAACTGAAGTTAAAATTACTCCCTCAAATAAAGCCACACCACCCCCTTTAACAACTTTTTGACTCTACCCAAAGTACAACCTCTCTGCAGGTCCTGGTGTAACTTTTAAAGGAGCACATTAACAGACAGTTAACTGCAACAAGTGCTTCAACAATTCTTAAATGCTTCAAATGCTGAAAATTAAATGTCTCAGTAGTATTTGGTATCTAATTTGAGTCTATCAAGAACTCTTCAAAGAGAGCAACCACTCCAACTCCTCTATACACTCAAGGAAAACTGTAAGTACAGGTAGTGAATGAAAATAATTTGTTAAAATCACTAAAAACCCAGCTCCCTACCAAAGTTTCAGTTTAGCAGTTAATTTCAACCTGCAGTTAAAAAGGCACTAGCTGTCAGTCAGTTTTCTCACCCGACTCTATCATGAAAAGAAAAACTGACAGATCACAGGAGCTTGCCTTTGTAAACCAATTCGGGAACTTTCATGCTTCTTATTTGTTAGGTTAAAGGTTAAATTGCTGACCTCTGCCCTCCTGCTTAGCAGCCTTTCCCTTTTTCTGTAAAGCTTTATTTTGGGGCTGTATTTACATGGATTAGTCTCTTTTCACGCTAAGAAGGAATCTGTTCACAGCCAAAGCCTTAGTTCTGGTTGTACAAAAAGCAGTCACAATTATTCAGCAGCAGACAATGACCATATTGTGGATTTACAAAAAAACCACCTCAGCCATGGCAAGTTCTGTCCTTGCTGCACAAAACAATAGAAGAAAAATCTTATCAAGCATTCAAGAGAAAGCAAACAAAGCAGGCCCACTGTGAACTTGATGAAGATGTCAAGCTCCTTTAAAAAAATATAAATCAACAAAAGAGTTTAAAGTCTTGTGAGTGAGACTTTCTGTGCTGAATTTTTCTGTCTAGTTAAACAGTGTCAGCAGTAGCAATATAGTGCAGACTAGTAAATACTTGTGAAATAGAAAAGGCTGTAGACAGAAGTAGCTAAAGCATGAAGCAAAAAGGACACACAGGTCTCTTCCCACAAAATAACTCGAGAGAAATGGAAGAACATACAGTTACACCTGATAGCATCATTTTGAGGGTTTATTAAATCTAGTATCATCAGCTAAGAACACCTAAAAATGGTGTGAGATCAAATTCATGATGACTTGAAAGACAACAATCTGCTATTTTTTCATAAAGCGAGTTTCTTCAGATTGTTCCGTATTTGCTAAGAGCCAAACTGTGAACTGCCTTCCAACAAAGCCCTTCAGACAGTGCTACGCATTTGATCCGGGCACTGCAGCCCTACTAAGTTCTTTGGGAAAATCTTCCACCTGGTTTGTACTTAGAAGAAAAGCAATCAAAAGGAAACAGAGAAACAAAGCAGCAGCTTAGGAGAATTAGAATTCCCAAATACTACCTTATCTACTTAGATTTGGTTACTTTTCCAATCCTGCTTTAGGAAGTTAAGTGTAGCAACATAATACCGTAAAGATGGGATAGGAAAACCTGTGCTATCTGAATTACAGCACATGTTCAACAGAAAGTCCTTATTTAATGGGAACACACCTGAATTTTGCACTTCTTTTGTTATATCTAAACCTTCAGTATGTTACCTATTTCTCAATACAGAACAGGCAGGCTTCAACCAACAAGATGTTTGCAGTCAGGTAAGGACTGCAAACTTGAATGACCAACCCTTAACTTAATCCTATTCCAGTAACTTTGCTTATGTTCAAGAAAATATTATATGGAGGCACTGCTCTATAATAAAAGTAGAAGATAGGCCATAAAGATAACAATGAGGAGCAGCAGCATGTCTGTTTTGCAGAGACAGATACCTGCTAGTTCTCTACCTGTGAAAGTCCTATCATGGAAACCATAGTGATAACTGTAGAATAATTTTAGGGCCTGAGCACATCGTGACTTCTCCCAGTAGAGTTAAGGAGTTCGATTAGATTAAGTTATAACATTTGTGATCTACTGGGAAGGGGGGCAGGACGGGAAAGAGCTATTACAACACAAGGCTAGAACATGAAAAGTAAAGAAGG
This sequence comes from Zapornia atra, assembly GCA_013400835.1. Lineage (NCBI taxonomy): Eukaryota > Metazoa > Chordata > Aves > Gruiformes > Rallidae > Zapornia > Zapornia atra. Next base: position 36,947 of record VZTU01027549.1, on the reverse strand, counting down.
AAGTACTTAAAGTACTCACAAGCTTCTAGTAGGAACAAGATTAGTAGTACATGCTACTCTCAGAGCCAATTCAAATGCAAATGTCATCCTTTCTCTCAAACAATGATAAACTCCCTCAGAGTTAATAGTTTCCTTCTAAGATTCATCTCCCTTTTCAACTTAGTGGTATGTTTTCCAGAAAAGAAAGAAGCACACGGCAGTCTTACAGCAAGTCCTTTTAAATTCTGTCATAAAAGAAGTAGTATAAACTGCATTTCCTTTACTAATCCAGTGAACATTTGTTAAACTCCAACACACTTTGTCCGTGCTAGCATTTAGGCTCCTAACTTACCATGAGGTTTTGGTGGGGGTTTTTTGTTGTTTTTTTTAAAAAAGAGAAAGAAATCCTTTAGCTGTACTAAACCATTTTAGCTTTTTCCTTGAACACACAGCAAGAATTTATGCTACACTCACAAAAAGATGAAAGATGAGGTCCTTGGAGAGAAAGGCCTTTACGCTCACTACATGGTAAAGCTCCAGATTTGACACACTTTTATACCGTCTGCTTTGGCGAGAACACAAAAAGCCCATACAAAAGCATGCTCCGTCCTCCCAGGCAGAGGTGCAGGGGGGGTGTGATGCTCTTGTGAGCATTTACTTTCAAATGTTCATACTTTAGAGACTATTTTGATCAGTTACTTTAGACTAACAAATTCTCTTTTTCTGCATGAACAGTTTGACAGACTGCAATTCTCCTCCCAGTCCCAACTAACAAGAGGCGATCTTCAGCCGAGGTCCAGCAAGGTCCTTAAATTTGTCACATCATGCTTCTGATAAAGGATTGGCAGCAGTTTTAACATCATGAAGTGCCTTGAAGGGTAAAGGAAAGATTTCTTAAGTAGTTAGTATGCTTTTGCTTTCTTTATATGGGTATTTAAACTAAAATTGCTAGTAGATTCTACTTCTGCATCTCAAAAAAAACCAAACAACCTTTTAGCCAACTTTAGTTTAGAACGTCCAATATTGCTTGCTTAGTGCTATTTTATGGAACACACACTGCCCTAACACAAGAAAACTTACTATTTCCAGTTAGGATTTTAGTGGGTACCCTTTCAGCATCTTGAATTTGAGAAGCACCAGTGACATCAGTAATGAAACGAAGAGCACAGACTGACTGTTGCAAAGACTCTGGTATCGAGCATGACAAGTACTGAAAACAAGTTTAGTTTTAAACACTTTTCTTAAAGTAGGGTGAATAGTAAAGCATAATATAAAGCAGAGATTGCTAACAAAACCAATGGCAGGTCTTAAACCTTGCATGTAGTCTTCACAAGTATTACAATAATTATTTTAGTATAAACTAAAGCATGTATCTACTCATTTGTCCCAAGTCATCCTTAATTCCTTGAGCATCACAGCAGAAAGGCAAAAGTAATGCAGTTATAGTTGATGTTCAGAATTTAGTACTGGTACCTGCTAAGCAGTAAGCTATATTATTACCCCCTCTATCTGTTATTTTTGAGGCTCTATTTTATTTAATTCCTGAAGCAAGTATCAGTGAAACCTTGAAAATAATCATGATAAACATAAAAACATATTGTTTGGTTATGTGGGGGGTTTCTAAAGCAATACACCTGGATTTAGTGAGGCAGATGGCCTCCTTTGATCTAAGGAAGGTTAGAAATTCTCATACGCTCAGAACTACACAGCACAAAACTGCATAAAGGGAAAAACACAAACCCCACATGCAGGCCACAGAGCATTAAAGCCTTATATGTGAATTCAACTTTGGTTTAGTAATCAAATTTTATTTAAGTCTTAGCCACCATTCTATTCTCCTGGAATGGCTAAAAGCCAAAGTTGCCAACAGACTTGTCAGAGTTGACTCTGTTGTGCAGTATTAGCATCTTACTTCATCCCAATTACATCACTGCCCAAAAGGCACTGGAGTTAAGAGTATTTAACCTCAGTCAGCCTGTTAGTCAGGCTTCTACATCAGCCCCAGAGCTGCACCTTTTCGTCTAAGTCACAGCTGTTACCCAATACTTACCTGACACTACACAGGAAAACATCAAATTATTAACACCATATATTTCAGTCAACATTTTCTCTGTAATAATATAGCATTTTCTAAATAAAACCATGACTATTTTTTTCTCTCTCCATGAAGCATGTGGGAGCTGGTGAGAAGCACTAGATGTGCAAAGTTCCTAAGCCTGACATACTTACACTTGACATCACAACACATATTCCTCACTATGTAACTTCCTTGTACTGTCACCATAAATATGGATACTCCATTCTTTCTGTTCCATTTTGCTGCCCTAGACTTTTGGTGAGAAGGCATCAACATTTTATCAGAAAAGGGTATGGACAAGAGAATGGTGCTATTTCATGAAACTGAAGAGCTGAGCATTAATTGATGCATTATTGAAATATTAACTGAAGAACTTCTGATTTTTAGGCACTAAATGCTGGAACTATATAACATACTGAAGACTTCATGTGCCAGAAACATACAAATCACCAGTGCTGAGCACAGATGATCGTTATTTCTAAATAATCTAGAGGGGAAAGGACAGAGACCACAGCTGAGCAGATCCAGTGGTCATTTTCTTCCTCAGTTCACACATTTCATTGTGGTTTAGGTGAGTTCTGCCTGGATTGGATCTAGAGGGGAAAGGACAGAGACCACAGCTGAGCAGATCCAGTGGTCATTTTCTTCCTCAGTTCACACATTTCATTGTGGTTTAGGTGAGTTCTGCCTGGATTGGATCTAGAGGGGAAAGGACAGAGACCACAGCTGAGCAGATCCAGTGGTCATTTTCTTCCTCAGTTCACACATTTCATTGTGGTTTAGGTGAGTTCTGCCTGGATTGGAATAAAGCAATGTTTGCTTTTTCAGCTTCTCTGGTTTATCTAGATAAAGTTCTCTCTTCATCACTTATTAAAAGTACAAAACATCCTCCAGATGTTCTGTAAGCTTACATTTCTAGGAATCAGACCCCATGATTCTGTGATGATTCTATGATCCTCAGGTTATTCAGGCTGGAAGGGACCTTAGGAGGTCTCCAGTCCGACCTCCTCTCAAAGAAAGGCCAGGTGTGAGGTCAGACCAGGTTGCTTAGGCTGCGATCTAGTAACTCTTGGAAACCTCCATGGATGGATATTGCACTGCCTCTCTGAGTGACCTGATCCAATATTAGAGTGTTCTCATGGTTAACACGTTCCTGATACTCAGTTAGAATGCCTCTTGATTCAGTCTATGTCATTGCCTCCTGTCCTGCTGCTACGAAGCACTGTGAATAGGCTGGCCATGTCATTCTGATGAACTCCTCACAGGTATGGAAGGCCTGAAAGTCTTCTCTGGGCTGAACAAGCCCAGGACTCCCAACGTCTCCTCACAGTGCAAGTGCTCTAGCTTGCTCACCACCCTCATGGCCCTCCATTGAACTTGCTCCAGTTTATTGATGTCTTTCAAAAAACACAGAACAGATTTTTTCCTGCTGCTGTCAACTGTCTTGGTAACAATGTGATAGTCAATGGATATTGTTGCTTTCAATCATTTCAAAAGTTATTAACCACATCAATGTTTAATGCAAGCTTGTTAACAATTACATAAGCAATGAAGCTATTTGAATGTACAATTGTCTGTCAGTAGCTAGTAACACAAGTGAGTAACTCCCATTTCAGCAAGATGCAAGTGAACTATAAAACACAATAAGGCTTTTAATTGTGGCTGTTATTTAACAGTCACATGGAAAACATCCTTTGCTACACAAACTTTTGAATTAAACAAGAGGCATGTTTTGCCACCCCACAAGCCAGACCATCTCCCACACTAGGACTGGTACAGCTTTGGAGCAACTCATTCTCCTCAAGTTCATTTCATTTGTCTTTGTTAATTTTGGGATCCATGACACTGGAAGAAAGTGTTTTGAAATATGCCTGATAGTTTGCTCCTTGCACACCTTTTATGTTTTATATTTTTGCTTTTCTCAACAGTAACTGTTCTTGTCATTTAATCACACATTCCCTGACTGAGAGGAAAAAATTGAAAAAAAAAAAAAAATTGATCTATTTTCTTGGTCTGTTGGCTTAGAACAGCTAGCCAAGGAGGAGAAAAGAGGAGGAGTTCTCTAGGTCTGTATTTCTAGAATGGCTGTTTGCCTAGGATACAACATAGCTGTTAAATAGAGTTGATGCTGCAGAGAACCAAACAACAACTTTCATTTAGAACAGGACAGAATATTTGGGACTACATAAATCTAATACTTTTGAGAATAAAGAACACCTCATAAATATATAAAAAATATTGGTTGGGGAAAAACTTTTATGAAGATTATTTAGAGAATAACTTCAGAATACACAAGTTGTAAAAACAATTATTCAAACATTTTTTACAAACAATTTCTAAACATTTTGCACCTACAAATGCATACAACAAACCTAAAAATGCAACTAAGTGAAACTCCCACAGAATCAGTTGGTTTATAGAACAAAATGTATACTAAATTCTCCAATTAAAAACCTGTAAAGTAGTTTCCGTGCTTTTTAACCCACCTTCCCACAGCAGGGAATTAATCCCTCCAGGGGGATGCAAACAAACTTCAAAGAGAAGATTATACCCAGACACTAGTACTGTACAATGTAATGTTTATGGTCAAATTTGTTCAGATTTTCTGGCACTAGAATCCAGGTCAGATGTGCAGAAACAAAGACTAGTTATTAAAAGGGCTCCTGCAGTTACATCAAATAGTCGTGATGGCATAGAGCAGTAGGACAAGCCAAAACTGTATTCCAGTTACAACTCCTATGGAGGCTTTGGCAGTAAAGGAAGGAGTTGCAGCTATTTGACTTTTGCTGATTGTAACAAACAGATACAGATATAAAAGGAGGTAAGTGGCTTTCCAGTCAATAAAATATAAAAATCCTTTCCATTGGTTCATTATAGCATATAAACAACACACGTGATAATTTCATACAAGATAAAAGAAATATTACTTCAGTTTATGTTGAAAAATCATGATTTAATTTTGACATGTCTCTTTCTCATAACATTCCAGAGACTGATGTCACAAAACAGTATCTTGAACGAAACTCTGGGACTGTGAATTTCAATCCTTGCTTTTCATGCCTATTTGATCAAATTCTTCAGGTTTTAAAGAAATGTGCCATTAAAAGTTTACAAATATATGTGAGTTTCAGCAGCTATAGGACTTCTCTGGCATAAGCGTAGGAATACTTGTCAGAAATAAAATTATAGAAAAATACATGCATAATTATAGCTTGGTAACAATGTTTGATAAAAATAGTTAACCACATTAGTTAAGCCACATTCATGCTTACTTCTAGAAAAAAATCATTTGATCAAAAGAAGAACTCTGGGAACAGATAAAAATACTTCTCTAGAGAAGTAAGAAGAGGAAGCAAAAATAAATTACACACAAGAATTTTTAGAGCATTTTTTGTTTTAAAGCGAAAATAAGCAGCAAATACAAATCTAAGAATTTCAATCCAATGAAGTTAGAGTTATTTCTATTTTAAAATACAAAAATGAAAAAGAGTCAAAGAAATATAAAAGCTGCCCAGAATCATGGACGGAGTCGAGAAATTCTCATTATTAGTCCTAGCTGTAATAGATTCTGCAGAGATCTTTAAAAGCTAGAACAGCCTAGCATTAAATATACTTCATTATCTCACAATACAATAATAGTTTTAGCCAATAAATAGAACTGCGGTGCAAAACAGTACCTTTCCCAATGCAACCGATTCCTGAATAGGTTACTTCTGCATATACTTCAAAGGTAGTTTCCGGATTTTGTCTGAAAGGGAAAAAAAAACCAAAAACAAAGTATTTAGCACACTGAGTTTTTTTTTTAAAAGGTACTTTCAATTGCTCAGTCAAAAAGGGTTCTAAAAACACATATATGACAACAACTTGATAAACTAGATTTCTTGTCTTATAGTCTGCGAAGATTTTGCAACAGATCTTCCTGCCTTCCTGGAGTGTAACAAGAAATGACTGAAGCACAGATGAGTCACTAGGAGCTTGGTGTCTCACAAACTTCTACAGAGGAAAAGAGAACCAAAATAATAGAAATCAAGCACACAGAACCCTCACGTCAATTCAATTGTGGTGACTAGTCTGTGTTTCTAGATACCAAGATATCACAGGCCTATCATTCAGAACTTTGACAGAAAAACAAAACCATGCTACTCAGACAGACAAAACCCAGTCACTTCAGTTCTTGGCTGCAATAGTAATTTCAGTTACATGCACAACTTGCAAAAGCAAGTTCTTTTTAT
>VZTU01027549.1:0-25084 GCA_013400835.1 Zapornia atra | reverse complement strand
TGCGTTGGCACGGCAACGCACGCTGCGCACGCACGCTGCGCGCGCGCGAGCAGTTCTCGCCTTTCCCCCTCCCCGCGCCGGGCGGGGTCGTCGTTCCCCTCAGGGCGCCTCAGGCGGTGCCGCGCCGTGGGGCGGCCGCTCGCCATGCTCAGCGGTGGACGAGCGGCTCAAAGAGCCCCAAAGAGGCCCAAAGAGCCCTACCGAGCAGGAGCGTCAGGAAGGGGGCCGAGAGAGACACCCGTCTCCAACAGCCGGCCGTGGAGCAGAGCTGCCTGCTTGTCTGCTACGGTACCTTAGGTCCTGCCAGTGGAACTGAACTGTGAGACACAGCCAGAACAGGGCCAAAGCCTGCCTAAAGCGTGACCCAGAGCCCGTAGCAATCCGAGGGGACTGACACCCAGACTAGATGAGGACCAGGAGTGTCCGTCCTGGAAAGCCCTGTAAAGAGGTGAGGCAGCCCCACGGCGTTGTAAGAGGTGGACTGGAGTCCCAGGCAGAAATAAGTATCCGATGCCTAGGGACTACAAAAGAAGCCAAAGACAAAGAGGCAGAGAGAGAGGGGCTATGAGCTAGCACTCTCACAAAGCTATGATAGGACATATTGCACTGTTGGTCACAGAAACCAAAGCTGCTGAAAAGGCAATAAAGGATGGCTAGAAAGAATTACAAGTCCAAGTAAGGCCATAAAGGGGACTGGAGACTTCTCAAGAAGAAGTGAAGGAGAGATGAAATGCAGTCTGCTGAAAACAAAGCTCACGTTGACTCAAAAATTGCAGTAAGATTCTGAAACGTGCAGTATTGGAGTTGGCAAACAGGATCAAACAGGTACCCTGCGATTTTATTAAACATGTCTTACAGGAAGTTTTCAGGAAGGTTTGGGCAATTTCTAGCATAACATAACAGTTTCTAACTTTTTTGAGTCAGAGATGATCTGCCATGAGGAATAAAAAGATTGGAAATTATGCTTAAAAAGGCCCCTGTACTGCCGATGGCCGTTTAACCCAATGGCCCGGCTGAAGAATCTCGTCAGCCAGAAAGATGGGAGAGAGAATATATACTGTACTTCTATATCCCATTTGCTCTCTGGGGAGGCTGAATAGGAGAAATCACACCATCCTCATTCAAGTAATAGATACAAAATACGGTAAATGTTTGTGTAAAAACTCCTGTATGATTTATTCACAGTTATAGTGAGGCAAATGTTTGGGTAGATGAGGAGTGTTTCCATCACAGGCTTTACCCTCACCCTCTGCCACAGGTGCCATACATAACCTCAGGCCTCAGCATTCAGTCATGGCTTGAGCTGTGGTGTAGATACACCTGTACACAGTCCTGCTCCTTGGTTATTGCTTGGATTTCCTGAGTTGGCATTAAGCCTGCTACCTCGTTTTATCTGGTGGCCACTGGTCTGTGGTGAGGGTGTGTTGCTGCAAGTAGCACCCCTGCTCTGCTTGCCTAGCCCACGTCTGTAGTCTGTGTCGGATCCCTGGGATCACAGCCCACCTGTGGTCACCCTCAGCTCCTGGTGACCCTTCTTTAGTGGGCAGGTGGCATTTGCGGCTCCCTGACATGCATTATATAAAGGCTCCTACAGAAATACCCATATCGATATAAAATAGCCTTTTAAGAAAAATTACTGTGTTCAGACCGGAGTTTTTCTTCCCCTTTAAATAAACCAGCACACTATATGTATAACTGTCAAATGAATGTAAATTTATAGAAATGTTGTTAAAATTGGTTACAAGATTTAAAAAGAAACCATGGTCAGTAATGAAGGGAAAAATCAAGAAAATAACAATATAAAAAAAAAAGAAAATTAAGAGTGGCTAACAGTCTTATATTTCATCACACTGTCTGGAAAATAGATTGACATTATACTGAAGAGACAGAGCTCAGTTATAGTTTCGCTTCCTTCTGTTTAGTGTCCTTTTTAAAGATTTGGTAATCTTCATAATGTGAACAGATCTAGTAAATATTTAATGGGGACAGTGTAGTATGCAAGAACAGTAGACTGGTTTACATTTGATAATTTTGAGACCGGGCATACTAAGGAATAAAATGTTAGGTGATTCAAATGAAGAATTTAAATACTTTCACAGAGTACATGAATGATTAGGAAGCATGCATTCACTCCAGCATGAAGAAAAAAAAAGTATAAAAATTGTATCTCAAGAACTAGACTGAGGACTAGATAACTGAGTTGGTGGATGAACTGATAGCGGCTGATAACTAGCAAATGCCAGGAAAAATGGCTTGCAAAATTAGTTGTTTGGTAATTACTTTTAAATATGTCTCAGTGAAGCATCTATTTTGTAGGTGACTCATTTGTAATGAGAATATTTTCCTACCCCTAGGGGAAGAAATTATAATAGCAGCCCCATGTTGGTACCTGTTCATCCACAGCTTCTCAACCTAGATAACGTGCAGGTGCATGCTAAACTTTTGCACTGGAAATACTACAGTTACATAGGCTGTGTGTAAGCATGAGAGAATCGATCTGAAAAGCAGTATGTTTGTATGCTTTCAAGAAGAGGAAGACCTACCTCAAGGTCATTGCTAATAAAGAGGAGTGTAATTAGTAGAAATAAATGGGAATGTATATAAAAAATGTAAGGTTCTGTCCTTGCTACAGAAGACATGCTAATGGGTCTGGCAACATGAACACTGCAAATTCAGTCTGTGGAGACTCTGCTTTAAAATACTGCCTAATAAAAGAAGTGTGAGCTTGTAAATCTGGTAATGCTAAGACAGAGGAAACCAGAAAGGTGAGGAGAGGACGAGTGAGCAGAATTTCTCCTAGTTAAAGGATGAAATAGACACTCAATATGGAATTAATACAGTACACTCGATTTTGTACATAGGAAGCAAGCACAGCCAGGTACATTCCAGAATCCAGTGCATAGATACAGAACACAGCGGGTACCCTGCAAATGGTGATAATGCAATAGGAGAATTCATTAAAAAATTCAGCTTACTAGAGACTGAATATTTAAATATTGGGAAAAAAATGTGAAAACTATGTTTTCAGTGTGCAAGTGCACAAAGACAATGGGAAAACCATAACATTAAACATCATCTAGATGTTCCTGCTTGAGTGCGGGAAGTTTTTCTCTCTATCTGCCTAATATTAATTTGTGTTCCAGGCTGGGTCTGGTTGGTTAGTTTGGTTTTGTCCTGCTTTCCCTGGTATATTTATGTAAACAAGCTATTCGTTAGGGGACCCTAAGTACAGTTTCTGCATTTCTATTGATGGTACTAAGGTCTGCAGCTGGCCCAATGGTTTGGTGGTAATTGTGTAACAGTTACAGGGCAGCAGAGGCACTGAAGCCCCTAAGGAAAGAGAAGGGTTTAACTGCACGAGGGTTACAGCAATGCCTGCTGGCCTGTCCATAAAGCAGTGGTTTTGAATGTCTCAGAATAGATGAGCTGATTAACTGTGAATCACCCTCCCAGAAGAGACAAAGCATTAATAGCAAACAAAAGGGAAGCAGAAGGGAAACTTCAGGCAGAAAGAAAATAATCCAGGAATTAAAAGATTGGTGAAAGCCTTAGGATACTTCCAGCTTGACCAGAAAGTCTTAGTTCAATACCATAGAAATAAGAGGTCTTATAGTGTGCACTGTAGGATGAATTTGGGTGAATGTGGCTGAACCTATATTTTAGTATGTAATGCATCCACAGCAACAAATGTACACGGTAACATAATTAACCATTTCTTCTTAGTCAGTGACAACCCTTCTGAAGCATGCTTTCATCTGATTTTACTTGGGAAATTGTCTCTGCAACATCTCAGGCAATAGGAAAGGCAAGAAAAAAATGCTGACTTCATAGATCAACAATTAAAATTCGTCTAAAAGGCTATGCTTTGAAAAAAAATAAACTGCTGCCTGAATAATATTGATTATAATGTTTGTGTGTGGTTTTCCAAATTTCTCTATGGGTGAAGACTAGGAAAATCTCTACCAATGTTTATAAAATTATTAAAAGCTTATTAAAGATTTTTTTTAGATGTGAAGAACAAATTATTTTATCAACCTTAAGCTTGTGATTCTTGTTATAATCAAACAATATGCCTCATGAGTTATGGATCGGGTCATTGGCCCATCTTGTGTGCAAACAGCCTCCAGAATTGTTCACATATGTTGCTTTAGAAAAAAGCCTGTTCTTAATACTCCCAAACTGTGATTCATCAGGCATTGTTAGGATAGCTGGTTAGCCTTCAGAGACATTAGTTTATGCCCTGAAACAAGAGAGGTGTTTACATCAGTACCTACTGGTATGGATGGAAATGAGTTATGTCTACTTGTGTTCCATTACGAGTTAAGAAACAATCTGTAATTGCCCAGAGTGCAAATCATATTTGGAAAATACAGAAGAAAATACAAGACCTGACCAAAATAAGCAGAAAAAACCCAGTAATAACATTGCCAATGAGTTAAATCAAAAGCTTTCTGTCTCCAAAACTGGGCACTAGCAGATGTTTAAGGAAGAGTGTGAGAACATGTAAGCATGTAGAATCCTCTCCCAGCCTCCAATAAATTAATGCATTTTCTCAGCCACAGGTGCTGCTTCTATATAATAGCTTTCAAGGGGTTTTTCTTCCATTAATTTGTTCGGTTGATTTTAAATCTGTGTATAATTTAGCATCCACCACAGTTTAATCACATGCCTGGTGAAGAAAACCCCTCCTTTTGGTTGTGTTGAACCTGCCACAGTCATTTCATTTGACTCCTCACCAAATATTGTGTTGAAAGCGTCAAGGAAGGGCTGTTTCTTATTTACCTTCTTCGTGTCTTCCATGATTTCACAAACCTTATGATTTTATGGTCAAAATAAGAAACACAGATGTATCTCAAGTTTTTCTCATAAAATAAAAAGGCTCTTTCTTTCCATTTCTGCATAGCAGTGTGGCAACATTATGCGTACTTTCTATATAGTACATAAAAAGCTAAGTAAGCAGTAAAATACCTTTCCTTTTAAGTGTTTGAAGTACCATACACTGAATGACCTTTTCATTCTCCATTCACAAAGAAGTAAGAAATAACTATTCTTATTTCTGAAACCTGTGATTATACCAATAGCTATAACTCAGGCCCATGAAATCCTTTAATATAAAGAGCCACGCTGGAGACTCATTCCCCCAAAGAAAAGAGCCCAGGATGATTGACCTGAAATGACCTCTTCATTTTTTAGTGAAAAGAGATCTAAATATGGCAAACATTTCCTTGTGCTACTGTCTCTTGACAGACTGCATTTTCCCCCATTAGAATCTCTTCTGATTAACAAAAATTTTATGGTGAAACTAGCAAAAACTGTCTACCAGAACTATCTGTTCTTTGTCTTTAACTATGCAGTGATTTTTCTGTCAGAAAATCTTTAAATATTTCTATTGTTTGCATCCCTAAGAATATTGATCACATTTTCTATTTAGGGGTTGGTCTTTAAATTGACTTTTATATTGCTGATCTAAAGAATTAAAGATTCACAAGTCTGACACCAAAAAATTTGTCATTCAAAGTTTTCTTCTGCAGTGGTATAAGATATCTTTAGCAGGAGCTGGATTTTAACAGCTACAAAATTCACCGTGAATGATGAAAATTGTTGTGGATCTTATGCTTTCAGAACTAAATGAGAAAACCTCCTGTCTTTAGTTTTGTCTTTGACTAAGTTCTCCTAAAAAGCCCGAACTGTTCTTGTTACATGCATTTTTAAAAGCCCTGAGACTTAAATCTTATGTGATGGGTCTGTCAGAGTATTTGAGTAAGAGAGAAACAGCTAGTGGAGCATTAAGTATTTGGTGCTTAGGAAAGTGTTATGGCAAGAGAGTCAGCACCCTTTGCTGGTTGGTACACACGTGTTGCAACAGACACCGTTTTTATTTGTACTGTGTCCTGTCTTCCCCACCTTCGCTTTTACTCTCACCTATTCAACACAGCTCTTTTCTCATTTGAGAAGCTCTTTCCATTGTAAATTTCTTTAGCTTTTACCTTCACCTCAGAGCACTTTCCAGTCAAAACCAGCAGGTTTTGTCTCAAAGACCATTATTTCTGTATCAATTTCAGCATGAACACTTCAAATTTTCTTCCTAAAGAGACAATAACCTACCAAAGTAAATTAAATTAGAACTGTATATGGCAATGCTTTTTCATAACTTTATTTTTATATTGAAGACATTTTCCTTATCAATACTTTATGTGACGTATTTAAAGTTTGCACTCTTAAGTTCTATGCTTTCAGTAGGCTGTCAAGTTCTTTTCTTACAATTATTATTGAAATCTGAAAATGTTACAGAATATGTTTATGAATGTTTATGAATATCAGAAAATGGTTCTTACACTCCATTGTGGCAGAAATGCATCCCTCTTTATAGACATGCATGTTTTTCTTACATAGTTTATGTCTCCAGGTATCAATGTCCATCATTACCTGGAAACATAAACTATGTCTTCAGGTATCAATGTCCATCATTATTCAACTAAGACTGCTGAAAAAGAACAGCTCTTTATGGAGGAGTGATTACACCCATTCTCAAACCCATAACTATGAATATTGGTAACAACTAATGACTGCTTTGACATGTCCTTGGAAATAATCTGAAACTAGCTTTAAAGGAAGCATAGTTTGGTACTATGTTTTTTCCATAAAACGTGATTTTCAGATGTCAGAATCTTCCATATGCCACATTCTTCACAGGTCAACTTTAATTTACCAAAGGTGATTCAAATCTTTGAAGTTTTAAGTCAGAAGCACTTGCTAAAGCTTTCTATAGGGATAGCAAAACTGAGTGACTAAAACACGGACACATCAAAGTGGGCCATGAACATGCATGTATGCACATTACCAGAGATACTGGGAGATGAACTAAAGAAAAAGGTTAGAGAAGATGATGAGTAAAGCTGTAATGAATAACAATAATTGTATTAAGTATTGTGCAAAAAGCATGAATCTGTGGATTAAATAATACCCATAAACCCAGACTTAATGGAGGACAGGCCTGAGGACAGCTCTGCATGGGCCTTCTGCTGCTATGCCTCCTACCCCTTGCAGTGAGTAGCTTTGCTACTACAGCTTTGCTCAGGTGAGTTCAGGGCTCCAGGCTCAGCCACGCTGGCCAGTACCAGCCCACTCCTGCCTCTAGCAGAGCTCCACAGTGGGTGTGAGAACGGTGTCCTTTGGGTGTAGAAACCCTTTGGACGTCGCTCTTTCACAAAGACATTAGTATTTCTAAAATGCCCATATGAAATTTGCGTTTCTATGAAGATAACACACAATATTATGTCAAAAAGTGGAAAGTCAAATCTTCTGCAAAGCACTAAATGCCTGTCTTTTCCAAGGGACAGATGAGGTTCTGCAGCATTGGTCCTGACTTTTTAAAATGCAGTTCCAACTAGATGAAATTGGCTTTGCATTGTTTATCTTCCTCTTTCTGCAGTCTACCAGAATGGACAGAACTACTGTATTTGTATTACCTGATAATGTCTCATACATATTATGATCTCTGAATTTTCACCTGAGCACCTTTAAATTAAAGAGTAGGTCGCCTACTTAGTGGTTTGCTTTACTCTGTGGCTTACACGTCCCTCCTTGCATGTAGCAAAAAACCTCTTCACTATGGCTTCTCAGAATGGCACAGCCTTCATAGTGAAAACACACTGCCTAGCTGGTTCTTGCTCTGAAGCTGTTGAAGATACTATTTCATCTGCCAATAATAAAGAAGCAACTGACCTAAGTTACTCTTCTCTATTCACCTTGCTGTGATGGCAGAGTGCTGACTGTACCATTATTGCTCTATAAAGCAAAGTCAGATTTATGAGGCAAAATCTATGATGGTGTGTGATTCCAGCTAGNAAAAAAAAAAGCCCAGTATGAAAATAGTTATTCATATCTGTGATAGCCTTTGTCACAGAAAAGATAACCCTCCTGTGCTGAAAGGAATAAGATCACTGATGTAAATCAGACTGCTACATTCAAGTCCCTCTAAGTTACTAATGAGCCTGGAAGAACAAGGATACTTAGGAGAAATCCAGAACAGCAAGACATAAGTTGTTGGAGCAGAGGGAAGTACTTACTTCATATGCTACTAAACTCTTGTACAGTAGACTGCCCAGCTTAAGCTGGTGAACTCAGCAGGAAAGAAAGAGAAGGAAAAAGAAAGAGAGAAAAAAGGAACGGAGGAAGGAATGAACGATCGAACAAATGAATGAACAAACAAGGAAATGAAGTAATGCATAAAATACAGTGTTTCTACTTGGCAATGTTTATTATTTTAAACATGATTTTATATTTTGTTGCACTCGTTTCAGAAACAGAAATAATAAAATCTTGATATGAAGTACTGGTGTAAGCTGCGTGATTTTCCTGCCTCACACAGTTGATGGGATCCTAATTTTTTTTCAGGTTAGTCCATCTTGAGTCTTCAGAAGCAATTACCACAACTTTTTAATGTAAAAATAAAACATATTTTGAGCCAGGCTTCAAATATAATCACTACAATCACCACAAACCAAAAGACCACTAGCAGTGTCAGCTTCACTGCCCTTCTAAGGGGGAACCAGATTATCCTTTGTGCCACAGTATGGGGTAACATGATAACTATTGATGGCCCACTACTTATTAAGATGTCATCAGACAACATGTTGTCATAAGCTATTAATTTTGAATTGTTATTGAGAAAACATCGAATAGCACTTCTGGGATGTAAACTGTTTGTTTTAACAATGGGAAAGTATGTGTTTATATCAAAATTGAACTGAATGTTAAGATTGAATTAATGTTGCTATGTGAAAAAATGGATCAAATATTAAAATTACTACGATCTTCAACAGTGTAACAGTGATTAAATAGTATGGGTCTGAGTCTTATTTATACTCCTTTTATATTAGTGTAATTCCAGATGATTGCTGAAGCATGACATTCTAACTTACCTTTCTGGCAACAGCTAGTGCTAGACAGGCAGTAGCTGTTCTGAACTTGCATATCTAAAATGAAGTTGATGGCCCACACATTTCTTCTACTGATTTTCCTGCACTGATGTTCGGATGACATCACAAATGTTACCCCTGATTGGCACACGGGTAAGTAAGCTCCGTATCTGTCCATTCTTGTTTGTATTCCCCTTTTGTCTGACAAGTTCAAATTAAGATGCACCTCATGTCCAATACCTGGTTGGGGAAGAAGCCTAGTCATTTTATTAAGAATTTAGGGGTTCCTGGCTAACCTGAGGATTGTCTGCTCATTTTTGTACTTCATAAAAAGTCAACTTTATTTATGTAATTACTGCAACTATACAACATCAAGATGTAATGAGGTAATACTCTGAGCTAGAATTCCATATTTAATGGAGAAACTTTAAATAGAAAAGTGCAACAGAGAGCAATGCAAGTGGGCAAAAATGTTCCCTTTCTCTAAAATGGGGACAACATCCTGGAAATGCTCTATTGCATCTAGTTGGGACTTTTGTGGTACTATTCAAAATTCTATGGTGGGGTTATCAGTGTGCTAATACACTTCTGCCTCTAAATGGAACCATCATTAATTGATTTGATTTGTTCTAGTCTTACAGTTAATGAAGACTAGGTGGCATTTCACCAGTGTTAGAGTAGTGCTCGTGGTCCTTGTTATTCATTTCCCTGTAAGTACGTGCCTTTTTCTAGACATTCCCGTTAGTTTTGCTAGAATGTTAAAAAATGTTTTGATACATATGTTAGTTGTTTTAATCTTAGAGCTATAAAGAACTAAGTCAAGAAAAGCCTCTTAAGTAATACACAGGGGTTAGTTTATAAAGTAAGTAAAGTTGAACTGCTAAGTAATAGTGACCACAATATAATTAACTTCAACATCCTCAGGGGAGAGATTGTACAAAAAATGAGGAAGCTAGTTAAAAAGACCCTAAAGTCAAAAGTGAGGAAATTAAAATCTTTAGACTCAGCATGGAGGCTACTCCAACAACCATAACAGTGTAACAGAAGGCATGCATAATCCTAAACAAAAAAGGAAGTTGACAAGCAAAAATAAGCTACAGGGCTACAGGAAGATTCAAGAAGTTAGTATCGTCAAGCATGTATTTTTCTGAAGGTAGAATTTTAACTTGGGAAGTCAATAGGGATAAAATGCAGTGGCTGAGATACACAGCAGAGATTAGGAGGATGACAGAGGATTTGAGGAGCAGATAGCCTGACATGAAAACAAGATTTTCTCAAGTATTAAGAAGCAGCAATCCTGCAAGAGATTTTGTAAGTCCAGTGGGCTATTTGGTAGAAAAGTGAAAAAGCTAATGAGAATACAGAGACACTGAAATGAAGGTAAATTACTTTTCTGTGCTAGTGTTTCCACATAGAATTTTGGGAAAATAGAGATACCAAATTTCTACCTGGTAGGTAAGAGGAGGTTTGTCAAACAAAAGAATTTAAAGATGTGCTGGAACAAATTCACAAATTAAATAGAAACAAGCTCCTAGGACTGAAAAGTAATTCAACAAATTCTAGGGGGATTTAAGAAAGACATTTTGGAACTACCAACAAGAATATGCAATCTGATTAAAGTCAGTATGTATACTAAAAGGTGTGAAAGGCCATTCTGGAAATGTCAATACAGAGATCCATATATGTCAGTAATAAGAAACAGTTAAAATAAACTTGCACAGTTAAAATAAAATTGCACATCTCTTAGATTAGGATGATATTGCCAGGATTAAGAAACCTATCCTTCTGAAACAACATGCTTCTCCAACCCCCCAGAACAGTGGTTTCCAACATATCTTCAAAACGATTTGAATTATTTTAAATTTACTC
Source organism: Zapornia atra (assembly GCA_013400835.1). Classification (NCBI taxonomy): domain Eukaryota; kingdom Metazoa; phylum Chordata; class Aves; order Gruiformes; family Rallidae; genus Zapornia; species Zapornia atra. The sequence continues at coordinate 14,294 of VZTU01027549.1, read as the reverse complement.
TGTTTCCAAGAATTAATACTTTCCCTGAGTTTGCAGTAGTCAGCCAAACTGTATTAAATTTAAAAGTAGCCACAAACATTACATTAAATATGATGGGTTTTTTTAAATGTACAGTTTCTTCTGTAATATTGGACTCAGTTCTCACCCTTCTAGTATAAAAAAAAAGATTAAATCAGTATAAATAGTCTCACAGATATTCCAGAGACACAATTAATCAAGCTATTAAACACATTATTCCAGTTGAGAGATATGTAAGGTTTAGATTAATTCACAGAGAAAACTTAGGCAAGTAGACAGGGTAACAGGACATGGAAACCGACACTGCAGATCAGCTGCTTCTCTGCCTGGTGCAAAAACACTGGGCTGCCCAGTCCTAATGGAAGCAAGAAATTCTGAATTGTCTCCACTTCTTTTTTACTATAACTTAGAAATAGCTCATGAATTCTCTGCCACAGATATCACGAGCCCCAAAAGTTTATAATTAGAGTATATCTCATTATATTACCTGATGTGAGCAATTTTAGGGGGACATATGTTAGCAGCGTATGGGATTAATCTCACCTGACTTTAGGTGTGCAGTGGTGAAGAGCCAGAGCAGTCTAGACTAGTTGACTAAACTTTCTGTTAGTGGTAGAAAGAAATAGACAGCTCTGCATGGCCTGTGATCTTACCCTAAAATATGTGGGTGAAAGTGCTTTTTTCTCTCTGGTGTATTGAGAACTTACCTGACTTGGTTTAGTTTTAGGATACTAACTACTACACACGAGGAGGAATGAGCCATGTCCTAACTACCTGGAGCTAAGAAGCATTTTCCTTGGAGAACATTCTGAGGGTTTTTTGTAGGCTCATTATCTGTGGGGACAGGCCACTGGATTAGATGGGCTCCTGAAATAGTGGTGGTTTGGGTGTTCCTGTGTTTCTACAGAAATCACTGTTTTTCACAATCAAGAAGTTTCCAGTTCAGACACCAGTCAAATGTTGCCCTTTTAGCATGAAATGCTCTACAGAATCAGTGTAGTAACTGGCAAAATTATGTTATTTGTAAAATGAACCTTTCAAAAGACAGATGTTTGTGCATGAACTCAGTGATATACAAGATTTTAAAAAACCCAACAAACCCAAAACCAAACCCTGCTAGAAAGAAACATAAATATGGTATATGGTGACCAGTAGAGACAGACTTTTCCCACCCTTGTGCTTCATATTGTGCTCCTTGTGCTTCATTATAGTCTGTAAAGCTTCAAAATTACTTCATTTAATCCAAGGAAAGGACTTGCTGGTTTGTAGTGTTGAAACTTCTTGACACTGCTGGTTTAAGTTTTAGTTCTTTGTGCAAAGGAACATGATCAGATTGAATATCTACCTCTGCTAAATTAAATTTTAATAACTTATGAATCATATCACGATGTGGAAAATTAAAAAACAGTAGTAAATCCAGTAGTTTATTGAAATAAAGCATACTGAATTCTGAAAAACATTTGGTCCAAGGGAATCTTCAGTGTTTCTTGGGAAAGCACATGTTGCACAAGTTTGCATAATTAATCTTCTGTAACTCAGAGCTCCTGGCATTCAGAGTAATTCTGCTCCTTTGCCAAGATGATAATCTGTTACATTGTTATGCTCATAGTTACATTGAAATACAATTGAGTATGTTTCTATTTTATAAGCATCTCTGCTACTTTACTTCCTATCCTATTTCCTTCCTTTGCTCCCTTCTGTCAGAGTTTGAGTAGTAGTTACTGTGCTGCTGTTAATCACTGGCTGGCCATCAAATGGGTGTGCATGCGTACATGCATGACAACAAGGAAGTGTGTCTGTGGGAGGTGGGGTTATATATCTATAATGTTTAATTGTTTTACATACTTATAATCAAAATAATAGCTGAATACGAAGAGTTAGTCTAGTCTATATAGAACATAGACTTCTCTTAAAGCTGAGAATTACTATTCAAATTACATCCTCCCTTACATTTCATCATTCACAATTGTTGACTGAATTCTAGTTTTTGATGTCTTGTCCTTGTCCCTGACCCTGTACATCTGCGGCTCTAGGAATTTCTTTGCTTATCCTTCATCTACTTTCTCCAGGTATTTATCAGAGCTGTATTTTTGCTGCCCTCTCCTCCTTCCAACCAAATCTCATTTTGGTGTAATCTCATTGTTGAACACCGATTCAGCTATCATCCTTATGTTGCCAACTGTCAGATCTATTTATTTATTCCAAACCTGTCTTCTCTTGTTCAAACTGAAACCTTACTTTGTCTTCTGGAAACCTCTTCATAGATGCCTAACCACCAACTGTTGTTCCGAATGGGGTTAAAGAGAATTCCTTCAATCTTTCCTCTTCTACAGGCTGTCCACATACTTTTCTTAATCACTGGTACATAGTGGATGTCATTCAGGTTCACAACCACATACAATCAGTGTGTCTGGTTTTAATTATTTAATTTCTTTGCTTGGAAAGGCCAAAACACTTTATGTTATAAAAAAAAAATAGTTAAAATATAGAGCAAATGATAAGCAGAAAATGATACATTGGGAAGCCTGAATATTGAAGTATTCTAGCTTCAGAAAAGGTAAAGCACAAGTAAAGAAAAAGCAACCTTCTTCTACATTGACCCCCTGGTGTGCTTTAACTGTGACCTCAAGGAGCCATATCTAGATAGGAGAGGGAGTTCAGTTTCCAAGGCCCATTCAATTGTAAGCTCCTCTGCAAAGTCTCCCAACATGGGGTCCAATTAGTGCACTTGTATTGGTGAAATTTTTTTGAGAGACCTGCAGAAAGCAACTGGAATAAGATTCTCAGATTAACTTTACACAGGCCACTATACAGCTCTGGAGCCCTATATCATTTTCATTCAAGGGAGATTTTGACTGAAGTCAGTAGGAGTTTTTGACTAAGTAATGAAGGATCAGGTTCATCCTTTTGTTAATTTTTTATCATTACTCAGTTCCTATCCTGCTAGTCACTTCTCAGGCTGTATTTTTATTACCTTTTCTATAAATTAGGAATAGTAATATTTACTACTTCTGTTAAGTGGTTAGTTATATCAGTAAAAACCAGCTAATATTTAATTTCTAGAATTTCTCACCTGGCACTGAACTAGCAAAGCCCATATAAATCATTCCAAATGAGTGCCTTGAGAAACGTTGAGTCCCATGTTAAGCATTATAAATGCTGGAAAGATGCAGTACAGAAACTAAATATAAGTTCCATCAGCTAGATTTTTTATAAAAAAGTTTAACTATTAAGAAAAATCAAACCATACTAGCATGAGAAAAACTGAGGGGGGAAAAACTTGCTTGGTAGTCATGCAAAAATGAACTCAGGCTGTGAAACCTTGTTGTCCCATGATCATTTTTCTTTTGGTATGACCCAAATATGAACTATATGCAGAAAGAGATTGAGCTGAAAATAGCTTCCGGCTCAGAGGGCACTGGCTTATTTTGCTTGTTTCTTACCCACTGATAATAAAAATAAACTAAAAAATATGTGTAATTGCTGATATGTATCTTGAGCTAGAGCACATAAACTGTTCAACTATCACTACATCATTTGGACTGACCACTGTCTAAAATACAGTAGCAAATACTAGCATCGCAAAACGTTGATTGCTTACATCATGGTTCTTTGTGCTGATCAATACCCTAATTGTTTAGTAAATGGTTAAGACAAAGGACTGCAAGATTTGTAAATAGTAGAATGAGTGATAGAACACACTGGGGAAAATACAAAAATACAAATTATCTTCAGTTTAGAATCTGGTAACACTAGTCAAGAAAATAATGACATGGTTCAGTCTCACTAAACCTAAATAAGGACCACAGAATTAGGTCCACTGCTTGTATTTTATAGCAGCTCTTAGCTGTTGTCTCACAACAGATGCAAAGGTAGTGCTCAAAACTATTTTAAGAAAAATTGCTTCTTGCCATGTAAATTCATGCTCTTCAATGATTACTCACAAATACTCCATTGGGGAAACTGAAATAATTAAGTAAACACTTTAAAAGCTGAAGTAGAAAGTGTTGATTTCTCCAGTTCTACTCATCAGGCTGCTGAGATACAGGACTCCTTGCCAGCATAATAACATATTTGGAAATAACTGGAGTTCCCATTTCGTCCCTTGTAATATGCTAGTAAGGCTGGGAGTGGTAAATGGTGGAAAGACAATGAGTATATGAACAGCTTCTCTTACTAATCCAAGCATTGCCCCTACTCTGTGGGTAATACTATATAATCAGTATCTTGTACTAATGCAAACCATATTATTTAACACAGTATCCACTTCATTGATCCGCTATGAAATTCATACTTCTAATAACTTTTAAATCAAGGTGCTTCATATCTGTGAATTTCTGGGGTTTATTTCCCTTTACACCCTTTTTCTAATCTTTGACCTGCTGGTTGCTGAATAAAACAAACAGCCTTTCACTGTTCCTGGCACAGTGTTATTGTATACCTGTGGCATTTGCATCTTCCTTTAATCAAATTGCAGGATACAGACACATTTGGTGCTGAAAATGGCATCCCATTTGCTCTTTCTCCCTCGCCTTCCCCTAATAGCGGGGAGGCACTGGAGGGCTGCGCAGGGATGTGTGTTGCAGGCTGCCTGCAGGACCCTAGCGGACTAGGCTGTATTTAATGAGCGCGTCTTCACTGACAGATTCATTATTTGTGTTCGGTCGCTTCAAGTCAAAACTGATTAGTTACACTTACTGCAGCAAAGATTTAATGATTTTATTGTTTATCTTCAATTTATTTTGATTAACATCTCCGTTCTTTTCATTGCAAGTGCAATTAGGTGTAATATAACAGCAACTACTTTAATTTTGCTGAAATTAAGATGAATAAGTGACGGATTATGGCACTTTGTTTAACAAATAAATCATAGTTAAGAGGACTGTATTAGTAATAAATGAAAAAACAGACAATCTAATTAAAATGCACAGAGCTGATAGTTCAAGTTTCTAGAAATGCAATGAATTTTCATTTTAGAAATCAGCTGGATTTAGGTATAGTATTTATTGACAATAAGGTGACAGAATGGCATGTTATTTTGTAAATCATCTTAATGTCTTCTGTTATGTTGATAGAAAGAAGTACAAATAGTGAAAAGAAGGTGCACATTTAAAATTTTTTAGGAGCTAGGATTATTTTTTCAGGAAACACTGCAATTAAGGTATGGCTAAAAGAAGAGACTGAGGGGTTGAAATGAGGAAAAAACTCATTAGTTCAATTCTCACATGTTCAGACTTCAGCATTTTCTGCAACAGATGAATATTCTCCAAGTCCCAGCCACAATTTCCCTTTAAGTTTGTAAGATTCAGTTCACTGCCACACAGCAAAAGCCTCAAGACACGTAAGGTGGAAGAAAGAGCTAACATGAAGAAAACTGAACTTACAAACAGCGAGAAAATCAAGATTGCTCTATACAAGCATCCCCAAATCATGGGGCAAGTAGCAGGGCAGCAATCCTGGAGCCATCTTACTGTGGGGGTCGTATGGGCTTCACTTCTGATTGAGGAAAACCAAGAGGAAAATGAACCCTTCAGAATCAGAAACTTTATCCCTCTGATGTTTAAAAGACCTTGTATTTGACAGGACAGCTTTGAAGATAAAGACCGAAGCACTCTCTAGCTACAAGCTGTTCAACACCCCACACTGCTATCTGCAATGCACTTCACTTCAGTTTCGCAGAGTTCAGTCATATTAGAAAGGAGATAGGGGAGACATTTTTGTGTATATTGTGCTATATTTTCCATGCTGCTCTATCTTGCCCAAGCTCTCTTTATAGAGCCTGGAAGAGCTCAGCTCCATTCTACACATCGCCATCCTCTTTCCCTCCCAGCACGCTGTCAGACTGGCCAGTCGCTCCCGGATGGCCAACATGTAAATTTGTTAGTAAAAACATACACTGACATCCTTGACTACACAGATGAGATCCCTCTAAATGAAGAGGTGGGCACTGAAGATGAGCGAGGACAAGGAGGGACTTCTTTTTTTAATGCATAATACTATTTTTTATGTGTATCTAGGAGGATTTTAATCCAGGTATTAAGGTTAGGAGTACTAAGAGATAGCAATATGTTCTCTGTTAAGACCCTATTTTGACTTCCCCCCACCTTTGTACTAGGACTTTGCAAGGGGAGAAGAAACAGAGAACAATTCCGAAGATCACTAAAACTGCAAGCAAGTTCTTTGTTCTTCCTAAACTTTTAAGTGCTCTTCTTATATTGCCATTTCTTCTTTCACTCTTTTAAAATATTTTTCAGATATTCAGATGAAAGTCTTTATTAAAAGAAACATTTATTATGATTTAGTAGCATTTTTGTTTGTTTTTCTACCTTAGTCACAACTTTCTTACTATACACTCCTTGAAATACAGGAATTTCAATGGCTATGCGATTTAGTTCCAGCTAAAGATCTGCCTCATAGGTTTAAAAGGGACTTAGTAATCACATTTTAACAGACATCTGAAAAAAAAAGGTAATTGAGAAATAATTCCTGTCCTATGGGTGTAGTGGGAAAATATTACTGAAGCCAGTTTTACCAGTGTATGTTAAATAAAGGGAAGGAGGAGGTAGAATGAGGAGTTGCTGAGGCCTACTTTCTTTGTCCCTGATTATATTGATCAGATCTACTAATTGCATCAAAACATGTAGCTCTCCCTAAGAATACAAAATTAAATAAATTAATCTGGGTACTTATAACAAGGCAGTATAGGTATAGGAACTTATTTACAAGGGTTTCTGCATGTCAGAATCCCTCTTGTAATACTAACTATCAATATTTAATAAATAAATAGATGGTAGGTAAAGACAGAGCACGAGGGAGAGAATAAATGATGCTAATGACCAAATCAACCTGTAAAAAGCTGCCCTGCTCTGACTGGAGCCTCAGTCATCAGCTGAGTGTCATGTAGGAGAGCCAGAAGAGCTGGGGGAGGCTGTGGAGGGGTTGGCGAGCCAGAGACTGGCAGCATCATTGGTTTGAACAGGCCGTGATTGATTTGTCACCAGAGGCCCATTTGACTGGGCGAAAAGCCCTTCTGATCTCAATCTCTCTCTGCCTCCTTACCTCTACTGTCCCTTTTTCCTTCTCTGCATTTTGACGCTGGCACAGCAGCTGGGCAAGGGGGCTCGAGTTGAGGCTGACACAGAGCAAAAGGGTTGAAGGTCACTGCTGCTGAAACTCTGTAACGACTGACAAGGGAGATCAGCTCATCATACTTCTCACTTTCTATCTCGCCTTTAGAACTCCAGAGGTTTACAAAGCCCCCAATACACATCCACACAAATACACTAACACACCATTCCCCAAACAGAGACACACAACCAGAGCCTCTCTCTGCTTCTCTCCTTGCCTCTCTCTCTGCCTCTGTCTCGCACACACTCACGCACACACTCACGCACACACACACGCACTCGCTCTCTCCCCACCCCTTCCACCTTCCTGTTATCTGTGGCTGGGAGAAACCTCTAGATCTACAAATATTAATTACAAAGGACAACGAAAGGTAAGAAGGCGTCAATTATCCAAAGGTGTCGTGATGTTATTTCAAGTCAATTGCAAATGTGTGAGGGGGAAGATTTCGCCCCAGTGATTCCTGTCTGCTTGGCTGATGGGGACCGGAGCCGATTCCCTCCCAGAACTGCTGCAGCTATGCCTTAAACCACACACTTTCCAGCAGGAGCCATCAGCATGGGCCTTTCTGAATTCTCTCTTTATTTCATTCATTAAGGGCATTAGGCAAGTTGGAATTTGTATGAAAAGGATCCTATGGGAATACTGTCTCCAGGGTAGGTATTTTCATGACTTTCCACATCCTGGGGCTCTCTCTGTATCTCTTCTCTTTCTCTCTCTCTTCTGTTAGATGGAGCTTTAAAGGAGGCTGCCCTCATCTTCCAACTAATCTGGGGAACAGAAATATTCTGAGCTGCGTATATTGAGTGAAACAATATTGTATTTCTTTTATAAATTGGCAGTTACTAAGAAAATGTGAGACCTTTCTTGCTTAATTTTGTTAATGGGCTTTGTTATTATCATTATTATTCTTAGCTGTTCTCAGATTTTTCTCACACAAGAGTTTTTAATGACAATTGCCTTCGTTATCCAAAAAGAAAGAGATAGCAGGCTGGACAACAGCAAAATAATATTAATCTAACAAAGGCAGACTTTAAATTAAACAGGCTGTTGTGTTCCCATAAAAGCAGGACAATCTCAATACTCTAGTTCATTTCACTTGGCAAAAGAACATGGCATCAGTTTTTTAACTTTAAAATAGTTTAATGAACACGAATGGAGAAATAATTTTTCTGTGTATTTAGCAGTCTATAAAGAAGAGAGAATGCTTTAACTTTGATCGCCACAATTAGTTCCCTGGGTATCTAGAGGGGAACAGGGCAGCCCTGGGAGCCTCAGTTCTTTAGATACAAAAGCATTTAGATCGCTTTAGAGCAGTTAATCCTGAGACTGGCTAGGGTCCCTTTTGTTTTCTAACTCCATTGTGGGTTTTGTTCAGTTTTTTCTATTCGCATGATTGACTGCCCAATGGATGCTAATTATCCAAATGTCGCTTCTGTCCTTTGAGTGACTTTCTATGTATTATGGGCAACTGTCATGCATTCTGTCATTCTATATCATATTACATGTATTATCATATGAAAATGGTACTCTGCATAAAGGAAGGTGTCTGAACCAGCAGATGCTGCAGATATTTAGAGCACTTGCCTAATCTGAATGGATTTTCTATAGAAAAATTGGTCAGAAAACATATAGGGGAGAGTTATAAATGGAAAGTTTATCAGGTAATTATTTTTGTCCTTTTGCTGTTTACATGATAATGTACAAAGCATTAACTGTCTCTGCTTCTGAAATCTGCAGCCACCTTCCTCCTCCTGAACCAGGCAACCCGTCTGTATTTGTTAGAGTATGACAGCTTAAGCTAATTAAACTGATATCTGTCTAAAATAATAAGCCCAGAAAGTTAGAATAAACATTATGATTATAAGCAGAAAAGGCAGCTATACAAATGTAGCATCAATGTTATCTTTTAATAATAATCTGAAACTCCTGTATGAAAAACATTGGATGTGAAAATAATAAAGTTCTGCAAAGATATTTTTCACTGTAAATATATTTTTTTAGATGTTTATCCCTTTATATGATATTAATAAGACTGAGGGATAATACAGTTGTGAACTTGCGTTTTAAAAAAATTTATTTTATACATATGTGTATATATATTTAAAAGGATATCAAGGGAAAGGGTTTTACTACAATTTTTCCACTAAAATAAACTTAACACACCTCAGTGTAACGTGCATGCCAACACTTAACAGGAATGCAAGATTTATAACGATGGGGCTTTTTAGATTTGCACTCTGGGGTCCATTGAATCCATAGGCACATCCAGAGTTTCCTTTCCTAAAATGCTAGCACAGTATTTTATATTTGCCATTGATATGAAATACTGTGGAGATGTAATGCTGAAATTCATGGTCTTCAGCTTCATCAAATATATGTGCAATAAGTTTGCATTAATGGTAAAGCTAAATCATGGGAAATATGTACTTTAGGCAACAACAAAAAGATTCCATAGCCAGACTTGCTCTCCTGTATCAAGGTGCTTTGAAATTTTACAATGATCAAATATACATGATCAAGCTGTGCTTGTTAGGGTACGAGGGGCTCGAAACGGTCAATGATTATTGATCAGACTGTTAAGTATTTGTTCATGATTCCTTATATCCCAAAAGATTCGGGGAAATGAACAGTGAAAAATTGCATCAGAGTCCACCTTTGTTTGAGATTGATGCATCAAAATAGGGTATTCATTTGCCAAACCTATTGGAAAAAATGTGTAGTAAATTATTACTTAAAGTCTCCAAACACAGAAATTAATACTTACTTTTTTAAAATTAGCTTTGCAAAATTGTAAGTGCTAATTAAAAAATGCAAAGACAGTGTCTTTGTAGAACATGAATAGTGAATTATTGATAAGAGCAGATTTAAATAGCAAAAACAGAGACACATAGCTTATCAGTTGACCTTTCTATTTTACCTTACATTTTACTCATCCCCCAATTTTTTAATTGCACTTGCAATAACAGTGATGTGAGAGAATCCATGAGGTGAAAATGGAAATTTCTGTTTCTCTGACAAAATAGAAAATCTTACTGAGGTGCAGTTACTCTCTTTTGGTAATTGAATAAATATTACTCCTCATGAGTTGTTCCAATTAAACAGGGGGTTTTAAATTACAGTATCATTTGGCAAAGGTCCCAAATTATTTGAATTATAGCCCTTTCTTGTTTCTTGAGATTTCCACAGTGTCTATTTCTTCAAGTCCATCATATATATTATTTATTATTTTAAAATTATCTGTAAAGTTTGTTTCATAATTCAAGACATTAAGCATGTTGAAAGACAGTGATGATGTGTAATTCTTGCAAAATCATGAGGCATACTTTATTTGATTACATTATGCTGTACACTACATAAATTCACAAGATCTTTCCTGAACACAGAAATATCTTAAGATAAACTTACTACACATTAAAGAAAAAAAACCTGAACACAAAGCATTATTTCTGCAGATATTTGCCTCTAAGAAATGATAACATATGTCTGTGTCTGAATCTACAAATAGATAGATGGATACACACACATATGTTCATTCACACACACACACATAGCCTCAGTCATGTATCTTATACATATTTATATAAACAAATTTGCATGCTGCATCATTTGTAAATCTTAAAACCAGTGATACATATTTTGTGTCTCATTTTCAGGTGTTAATTCCAGTAAAATTACTTCATATTTTCCCAAACAGGAATTACATTGAAAATAATCAGCCACACTTGTATTAAAAGTTTGCAAAGTATAAAATTGGCAAAATGTCAGTGATTGGTTGGAAATGCCCTTTCACCTGATTGTGTCTGACCTGCCACTTAATTAATCTGTTCTTGTCTGAGAGTGGACAGTGTTAGAGATAAGCAGCGTAGTGAGCAGAGTCTGCAGCACTAGGAAACTTGAAAATACATTCAGAGATTTTTTAGAAAATAATTCTACTTCAAAATATTTATAAGATACATCGTTGCTATTTCAATTTGTACCTTCTCTGATTTCTTCTTATTGCAAATACTCACACATACAGTTCCTTGCATCTCCTGCTCTACTTCTAGTTTTATCTACTGTAATCACATCCGCTCGGACAGCAAAGTTTGGGTTCCATACCTGTTCTCTGTGTTTCCCAAGCATTTTTCAGGGACATGCTGTGGGCATTCAGGTAGTCCAGAGAAGGGTTTATAGTGACAAAATATTGACTGGATTTGGTGTTCACTTATGAAGGATGACGTTAGCGCCACAAAAATCCCTGTGATGTACAGGGAATAGTTAATTAATTAAAGGACCTGCTAATTGCTACTTGAGGTACTGTGCAGAGATGATGAAGAGTGCTTGGTACAAGGTTAGATTCTCAGTTTTGAGTGAACATTTTCATTTAAAAGATTTCTTTAAAGTACATCCTAATTTTTTTAATGTTTTTTTCAGGTTACTGTATCTAGTTCAGACTCAAGTGTTCAATTGAGCTTCAATTAATTATAATATATAGTCAGGGTTCTTTAGCTGGGATAGATTGATGGAGAAGCTTTGTTTCATTTGGTGCAGGTGGCACTGTTTAATAAGCACAGGAGAGAGTGAATAATGTAGTGTTTGCAAAGAGAAATAAATGCAAAATAGAGAGGAGCAATTAGATCAGCTCAGAGAAATAAAGGATAAATATTAAATGGTCAGGTATCTTGCAAATGTAAAATAAAATAGTAATAAGTATCTCATTGAAAACTGCCATTTTAATTTATGAATATCTAAAAGCACTGCTTTAAAATAAACCTAGTTAACAAGTCTTCTGCCTTCATTAAGCAGGCACGTTTCAGTATCTGAAAAATACTGCATTTCTAGTTTTCAAACACTTCATATTATTTTTCTTAAGCTGAAGTATAAATATGTTTCTAAATTCAAAATACTGGCACAAGGACTTAAAAAATGAATGTATAAATTGTATTATAAAATACCTTAACCTTTGGCATTCTTTAATTGGAGCTATGTTATACTGGAGAAAAATCACCTCATGGAATATTAATCTGTGTAATCTTGTAAATCGTTATCAATATTTTCTATCAAATGCAGGGCTGTGCCCTGCTCATGCGTGCACTAAAGACAAAGTTGCAAAAGATTACTGGAAAGAACAGCAGAATTGCAGATGAAGTAAAGCCCTTGAGAATTCAAATATTCTAATGGCACACAAAAAATAAAAACAAGGATATACTCCTGATATTAATAAATAAGGAAAAAGTGAGAAATGTGATTTGACTTTTAAAAAAAAGTATCTGGTAGCTAAGAGGATAGTCCTGTAAGCTACTTAACAAAAGAATGTGAATGTATTAGGCATTTCAGCAACACTTCTGCATCTAAAAATTTCAGCTGTAGACAGATTTTCCACAGACGATTCCCCCCTACTGCTAACCTCTTAAATATACCTATAAAACACAAAATGCTCCAAATCACCTCCAATAAAGGAAGCTTCCTTACATTAAATGCATCTAATATTTGTGTTCAAAATCTGAAGTGCTTTCTGATGTGGTTAAATTCACAAAGAAATGTGGTTGTAGAACAGAAAGGAATGTATTGAGCACATCACTGAATATTTGCAGATGGATACAGAGCTGTGGAGGTTTACTGATAAAACATGGAATTAATCATATTCTTAGCCTCTGATTATTCAAAGGAGGCAATACTATTGGGCTCTTTCTCTACAAACCTTATTTTTGTTCTGTAGCTGTGTTTACCAAATCCATGATGTACCCAATCAGGGCAGCCTCCCAAACCTCCAGGATTGGTTGATATTGAACTTGTAAAATGTTTATGAGTGAGTGTTTGCCTGGTAATGTAGCCCTGGGTGCCCTGCTGTCAGCATGGAATTACTGATACTATTATACACAGAAGGGGTTTGGAGGAAGGAGAGGAGGGAAGCTGGGCAGCCATGGGGAACTTTCTTATCCCAACTCTCAACGTGCATTTAGACTAAACAGTTTTGAACAAAAAAAATACCTTCTCCACTTTGTTTAAAAAACCAAAACAAACACCAGTGCCCGTTTACACTGGAAAGTGTTCCTACAAAGAATCTTACTACACTTATTTAAACTCTTAACTGCAGAGCAAAAATATCAGCATGGAGTAAATAGATTTTAAAATTATTAAGAAGCAGCTACACTACTAGACGTGAAGAGACATTTCTGCTATCTTTGCCATATTCTGTACATGAAATTTACTGAATCACATGTTTTGTAAAAATTATTCTATTCAAATTATTTGCTACAGTAGATGCTTGAGTCAGGCAATCAGATCTAAACACACCACCAAAAATCTATATTCCCCAAACTCGCACTCAGAAGCTATCTTAAATATACAGCTACTGACCTTCAGAATCATATTTTCTTTACCAATTCACTGTAATAAAAGTGAACATTTTGTCATCACTTTGGGAAACTGTGCCAAACACCTTAAAACACATGTCACATGCCAACTTTACTTCATTTTTCTCCTCAGGGATTCGATACATCTGGAATCATAATCACAGATAAAAACCTTGACAAAATTGCACATGAGCCCAGCCCTTCTCTCCAACACCTACCTTTTCATAACATTTAATACAATATTAATATCGGTTACTAAAAAGGCTTCCAACCTTTACATTTCTGACATAACATGTTCAAACCCATATTTCACACTTCTTGTTCTGTTTTAAGTTCAGTGGATTTAACAGGACTCTGGAGAGAAGATCATGTGGTTGAAGATTTCCCTCCCTCTTTGACACCCGTAGAGGCAGTTTTGGAATTGTTTAAATAGCTGTGGCTATATAAACTGAAATATGTAAGATCATGGGCATCTTACTTCCCTTTCGCATCTAGAGATACACCCTTGTATTTTCACCCACAATCTATTGCTTGTAACAGCAATAAACAATTTCAACACAACATCTGGCCAAAACATTCTGAATATTTTCCTTTTGAACTGTATTACTTCTCTTTCCTCCGTATTCCTGGTTTACCAGACAAATACAATTAGCTAGTATTATATAATAATATTATTTGGTCTTTTATGTCGATGATTGATAGTTTTTCAAATCAAAATAAAGCACATTCTGAGTCGATCATCTTCCTGAAAGTGTGCTACTGTTTTAAGCTCGGTTTGGTTCTGAGACAGCTAGAGATCTTATTCAATCAGGG